>WNWK01003309.1:0-171812 GCA_009830355.1 Cherax destructor
TGCTGGTGAACAGGGAGAGAGCCGCCTAATATCCTTTCATGGCTGCCGCTTAGAATTACTATCCTATATTAGTAAAACTCCTAAAGACCATTTGAAAGCTATGGAAGTCACGGCAGGAGAAAAGGACTATTATCTACTGGTGTGAGAGACGAGGCTCCTCACACTCAAGCCACATTTCCACATTCTCATGATAGTTTTCGTGATCTGGGAAAACAATGGAAACAACCAGGTTACATAGAAAAAAAAAAGATATTGTTCAACTGAAATAGTGATGGGTAGTGTTGAGGACGTGACTGCTGAGCCTTGAACATCTCCAAGTGAAATAAATAATAATTTCTAGACATGTCTAATGTAACTGGCATATAATAGTGTAGTTACACACTGCTGGTGTTCCCACAGTAACTATTATAATGTAGCAACACACTGCTGGTGTTCCCACAGTAACTATTATAGTGTAGCAACACTGCTGGTGTTCCCACAGTGTAACTATTATAGTGTAGCAACACTGCTGGTGTTCCCACAGTAACTATTATAATGTAGCAACACACTGCTGGTGTTCCCACAGTAACTATTATAATGTAGCAACACACTGCTGGTGTTCCCACAGTAACTATTATAATGTAGCAACACACTGCTGGTGTTCCCACAGTAACTATTATAATGTAGCAACACACTGCTGGTGTTCCCACAGTAACTATTATAGTGTAGCAACACTGCTGGTGTTCCCACAGTGTAACTATCGTATAGAATGTAGCAACACACTGCTGGTGTTCCCACAGTGTAACTATCGTATAGAATAATGTAGCAACACTGCTGGTGTTCCCACAGTGTAACTATCGTATAGAATGTAGCAACACACTGCTGGTGTTCTCACAGTGTAACTATCATATAGAATAATGTAGCAACACACTGCTGGTGTTCCCACAGTGTAACTATCATATAGAATAATGTAGCAACACACTGCTGGTGTTCCCACAGTGTAACTATCGTATAGAATAATGTAGCAACACTGCTGGTGTTCCCACAGTAACTATTATAGTGTAGCAACACTGCTGGTGTTCCCACAGTAACTATTATAGTGTAGCAACACTGCTGGTGTTCCCACAGTGTAACTATTATAGTGTAGCAACACTGCTGGTGTTCCCACAGTGTAACTATTATAGTGTAGCAACACACTGCTGGTGTCCCCACAGTAACTATTATAGTGTAGCAACACTGCTGGTGTTCCCACAGTGTAACTATTATAGTGTAGCAACACTGCTGGTGTTCCCACAATGTAACTATTATAGTGTAGCAACACACTGCTGGTGTTCCCACAGTGTAACTATTATAGTGTAGCAACACTGCTGGTATTCCCACAGTGTAACTATTATAGTGTAGCAACACTGCTGGTGTTCCCACAGTAACTATTATAGTGTAGCAACACTGCTGGTGTTCCCACAGTAACTATTATAGTGTAGCAACACTGCTGGTGTTCCCACAGTAACTATTATAGTGTAGCAACACTGCTGGTGTTCCCACAGTGTAAACTATTATAGTGTAGCAACATTGCTGGTGTTCCCACAGTAACTATTATAGTGTAGCAACATTGCTTGTGTTCCCACAGTGTAACTATTATAGTGTAGCAACATTGCTGGTGTTCCCACAGTGTAACTATTATAGTGTAGCAACATTGCTGGTGTTCCCACAGTGTAACTATTATAGTGTAGCAACACTGCTGGTGTTCCCACAGTGTAACTATTATAGTGTAGCAACATTGCTGGTGTTCCCACAGTGTAAACTATTATAGTGTAGCAACATTGCTGGTGTTCCCACAGTAACTATTATAGTGTAGCAACACTGCTGGTGTTCCCACAGTAACTATTATAGTGTAGCAACACTGCTGGTGTTCCCACAGTGTAACTATTATAGTGTAGCAACATTGCTGGTGTTCCCACAGTGTAACTATTATAGTGTAGCAACACTGCTGGTGTTCCCACAGTGTAACTATTATAGTGTAGCAACATTGCTGGTGTTCCCACAGTGTAACTATTATAGTGTAGCAACACTGCTGGTGTTCCCACAGTAACTATTATAGTGTAGCAACACTGCTGGTGTTCCCACAGTAACTATTATAGTGTAGCAACACTGCTGGTGTTCCCACAGTGTAAACTATTATAGTGTAGCAACAGTGCTGGTGTTCCCACAGTGTAACTATCGTATAGAATAATGTAGCAACACACTGCTGGTGTTCCCACAGTGTAACTATCGTATAGAATAATGTAGCAACACTGATGGTGTTCCCACAGTGTAACTATCGTATAGAATAATGTAGCAACACACTGCTGGTGTTCCCACAGTGTAACTACCGTATATAATAATGTAGCAACAGTGCTGGTGTTCCCACAGTGTAACTACCGTATAGAATAATGTAGCAACACACTGCTGGTGTTCCCACAGTGTAACTATCGTATAAAATAATGTAGCAACACACTGCTGGTGTTCCCACAGTGTAACTATCGTATAGAATAATGTAGCAACACACTGCTGGTGTTCCCACAGTGTAACTATCGTATAGAATAATGTAGCAACACACTGCTGGTGTTCCCACAGTGTAACTATCGTATAGAATAATGTAGCAACACACTGCTGGTGTTCCCACAGTGTAACTATCGTATAGAATAATGTAGCAACACTGCTGGTGTTCCCACAGTGTAACTATCGTATAGAATAATGTAGCAACACTGCTGGTGTTCCCACAGTGTAACTATCGTATAGAATAATGTAGCAACACACTGCTGGTGTTCCCACAGTGTAACTATCGTATAGAATAATGTAGCAACACACTGCTGGTGTTCCCACAGTGTAACTATCGTATAGAATAATGTAGCAACACTGCTGGTGTTCCCACAGCGTGTTACAGACACTGTGTTATACTGTGTAATGAAACTAAGTTTATATACTGTCTTACGAATACATGTGATATATGTTCAAGTCAGCTTTATGAACAAAAGGGAACTTGTAAAAATGTTGGTAGAATTACAGACAAGTGCAACTAATGTGACATTTTATTGAGGCAACGTTTCGCTCTCCAGGAGCTTTGTCAAGCCGTCGGCTTGACAAAGCTCCAAAGAAAAAGGGAACTTACTTCTTCATGAGTCGCACCTGACGCCCCTTGATGGTTGACCTGGTCCTGGTATCTATGACCCGCCGTCTTCCCTTACTGGAGGCCAGGTCACGACCCAGGATCTTGGAGAGTCGTACCAACATCCTCAGTCGTAGTAGTGTTGGCTGAGTGGATTGTCTGTTGGGGGAAGAGAGGGCTCAGCTGGCTGAATACAACTAGATAAAATAACAAAAAAGACACAATACCGTGACTGAAACATAGCACAAATAACCCGCACATAGCAGAGGGGATTAAGACGACGTTTCGGTCCGTCTTGGACCATTTAGAAAGTCACAAGTTGTGAATAACTAAGAAAAAAAAATACCACAGTGAAATAGGAAATAAACCTGACCTCTTTCATGCGCTTACACAAATTTTCAAATGTGTAAACACATGAAAACTCAGGTTTTTATGTCCTATTTTCACTGTGGTATTTTTTTTAATATTTACAATCACGCATTGCCTCAATTTGCTATACCTCAGTGATCCAAGAAAGGTATCCCCGTGTAGCATAACCTCACTCCCCTATACCTCAGTGATCGAAGAAAGGTATCCCCGTGTAGCATAACCTCAATCCCCTATACCTCAGTGATCCAAGAAAGGTATCCCCGTGTAGCATAACCTACTCCCTATACCTCAGTGATCGAAGATGTGATGGTGGCAGTTGTAATGATGGTGACAGTGTAGTGGTAGTAGGTGTAGTGGCGGTGGGTGTGTTACAAAAGGATTATTTGTGTCTCGCTAAGTATACCATAGAAGCAAGAGGAGAAATCTGAGGAGTTTGGGATAAACTTTTCATGAATATCCTGTGAAAGTTTCTCTCTTGTAACAATGAGTTGGATTATTAACAACTCTGACTATATTTAGTATAAAAAATCCTTTTATCAGGTTCTTCGTAAATCATAATTAGGAGATAATAATCTGACAAAATTAGTAACTTAATATCTTTAATATTAAATTGTTTTAAATAAATAACAAATATTCTCTTTTGCTGAAGATGTAAGAATGTTCTTCAGAATAACAATGGCCATAAATTTACGTTACAATTTTGGAACATTTAGTCAGCGACTTTTCCATAGTCTCGAGACATAACCTTATTTACATATATATATTCTTTAGAGATACCATTCTTGACAACTATCTGAATGTAAATAAAAGACTAGATTGTACATCTGTTCTCTAATAATCACTGGATTCAAGTGCAATAAGTGAGAAATTAACCAGTTTATGGAAACATAACAAAGGAATGACAGACAAGCGCACCGCTGAGACCTTCAAGAGAATCCTAACAGGAGTACTGACACTCCCGTCTTACTGAATATAAATCTGGATCGATTCAAATCAAGACTACTGTAACACTTAGAGAACCCTATTAGATCCGATTAAATGGCAAAGAAATTCACAACCTCAGTAGCTTTCAGAAACTCTCAGAACAGAAAAGACTCTGTACTTCACTGAAGCCTAGAGTAACGAAAGAAAGGTTTCCTCAACCAACGGAGCCGTCAGTTAGCCAAGACGTGAGTCTATATAAAGCTCCAGGAGGAGGAGACTATTCAAGGCTAGAGTTAGGCTGGAACTGCTTCAGACAATGCCTCCTCACCAGACGTCACCTCGGTATATGAGTTGACTTCTATACAATTTACTGTCATACCTTCCCTCCTTTTCCTACATTTGCTTAACACATACTTCGACGGTCTATCTCCCCATAATACATCATCCATTCCCGCTTTCAATCAACAAGCATCAAAGCGTTCGTTCTGTATCCCTCTCAGTTTTTCTTTCAATTCCCTAATTTCCCTCACTGCGTTAGGTCCATTCCTCTCGTAACATCTGTGCAGTAACCCCTCTACATACTTTTGCAACCCAAACGACCAGCACGCCTCCTCTCTCCCTAACCTTTTATAAAATCCTTATATACCCTCTTTTGCTACTTTTTCCCACCACACTTAAATTTTCTCCCGACTCAACCTGTCTCTTACCTTGATCCCACATTCCTTTCCACCATTGTGCCAAACCTACCTGTTTGTCCTCCTCACTCAATAACTTAACATTCAATTTCCAGTAGCCCCCATACCATCTAACCGCCCCCTCCCAATTTACATCTACCAGTACCCCTCTATGGTCCGAAAACCCTACATCTATCGTTTGTATACTTCCAGTCACTACCCTATCTGACCCATAAATCCTGTCCAATCTAGCTGCATATCCCTTTCCCAAATATGTGTGCTACACCCCCCCAACCTACCACATCCTTTAACCCCGCGCTATTCAACACATCCCTTAAGACCCCTAACACACATCCCGCTCCCCTAGGTTCTACATCTTTATTCCTAATGACACAGTTCCAATCCCCACCCACTATCGCTACACCTGGCATCCCTCCTAAGGCATACATGAGATATTCGTTCACGAATTCATCCTTGACCTTCCTAGAAAACTCCGCCAGCATATAAACCCCTACAAAGCATACTCTGACACCACCCCATTCCCCCTCTACTATACGTCCCCCCCACACTCCTCCCATGCTATCAACTGAAAGGGGCTGGACACCTTTATTACTACCGCGACACCTCCCTTTAATTAATCTCTCTGAAGACCCAGCATACACATCATATCCTCCCAAACGTAAGTCTCTTCCATACCTATAATTATATTCCTGCAAAAATCCCACTTGCACTCCAAAACGTCTCAAGTGTCACTTCCACCCACTTCCTTTTAACTTCCGCCCTCATACCATTTACGTTAATAGTTATGCACTGGAAAACAATGCTGTATGTTTACCTCTCGATTTTGGCAGATGCATCACGTCAGTTTTTCCCGTCGCCTTTCCCACCCTTGGCACCTTCCTTAATTTGCAACCCTCCCTTTTCCCTTTTTGATGCTTCCACCAAAGGCTTTTTTCACGACCTTTGGGCTGGTGTTAATACATCCTCTCCATCTGATGAGGCAACCGATCTCTTTCGGGATTCCCCCGACATTACCATACCATTACCACCCTTTTCACGCTCATGCACGCCCACTAATTCTGATATCTCTGGACTATCTGCTTCCATATCACCACCATTTTCATTATCTTCCTTTAAGACTGACCCTGCTGCCACACTTAACTCTGGCAGTGTATCATCCAAGAAAGGATGATACTCTGGCAGTGTATCATCCAGGAGGCTTAAGACCCCTTCCAATGACATATTGGGGCTGACCCCCACATTACCCTCCTCTACTTCTGTTATTTCTCGCTGCTCCATCGTAGCCATAACAGGTAGTGTTTGGCATATTTGTGCACTACCCTCTACTATCTCACTCCAAGACCTTGTAGATTGTTCTTGCTCCATGTTGGACCTGTCATTACCCTCTTCCACCTCGCGCTTGCGATTTATACTTTCTTCATATCTCTGCTGCCCTCTCCTCGGGCAATTCGCCACCACATGTTCGAAAGCCCCACATATACGGCACGTGCGTCTTTGACCCGCATACATTACATAAACCTGAGTCCTGAACTCAGGCAAAACCACGTATGACGGTATGGGTCACCTGATGGTCATCTTCAATGAATAAGAGCTACTCCTATTCCTCATTTACATAAATGACCTACCGAATGCATCACAACTACTCAAACCCATTTTATTTGCAGATGACACAACATATGTCTTCTCTCACCCAAATCCAGTCATACTGGCCAACACTGTTAATGCCGAATTACAGAAAATATCAACATGGATGACGACTAACAAGCTTACTCTCAATACTGACAAGACCTACTTCATACAGTTTGGAAGCAAAGTCACAAATGTTCCACTTAACATAACGCTCAATGGTTCACCCATCACAAGACTCACAGAGGGAAAATTCCTAGGAATCCACCTTGACAGTAGCCTTAAATTCCAAACACATATACAACAAATTTCCAAGAAAATCTCGAAGACAGTAGGCATATTATCAAAGATACGCTATTATGTACCACAATCAGCTCTCCTTGCACTATATCATTCACTTATCTACCCGTATCTCACCTATGGAATCTGTGCATGGGGATCAACAACATTAAATCACCTTAGACCACTCATAACACAACAAAAGGCCGCAGTCAGAATGATAACAAATTCCCACTCTAGACAGCATACTCCACCAATATTCAAAAGTCTCAAACTACTCACCGTAAAGAACATTCATACTTACTCTTGTGCCTACTACATATATAAAACTTTACACTCTAATATAAACCCTCTGCTCAAAACTCTCCTCACCAACTTTAATAGGACCCATGACCACAACACAAGACACAGATCACTTTTTGATATACCCCGTGTTCATATCAACCTATGTAAAAATTATATGCACATAAAGGGCCCCAGAATCTGGAATTCATTACCAGTAAATATTAAGATAATCTTGTCTGAAAATCAATTTAAGACTCGACTCAAAAACCACTTACTCGCCCAAAACTAAATGATCATACTATAAACTACTTTGAAAAATGCTCATTATTACTTTCCTATACGATAATCTCAATTTTTAATAATGTTACTATTATGTTACCCCCTACTCATATTATAAGTTAATGTCAAAAATGCTCAATGTTATTTTCCTTAAGATAATCTCTATTCCATATTATCATTCAAGAATCTTAACATCTGTAACAATCTAATATCTAATATCATTATATAATAATTTAAACAGTAAAATTTCATCATATTGTAATTTTGAAAATAATTTTTAACTAGAATAAACTCAATAAATTTCTCTAATATTAAGTACTTAGTTTTTAAGGACTAGAATAAGCTGCCCCTAATGCCATGGCATGTCAGTGGCTCTCCTTGCACTCAATTTACATTGTAACTACCGATACCTATGTAATCTGCAATCTGCAATGAAATAAAATTTGTTTGTTTGTTTGTTTGTTCCATAAGCCCTTCGAAGGGGCCCTTATTCCATTTCCCCACATTCGCGGCATGTACAATTCCGTATTCTTTGAAAACTGTCATTATATCCACCGGATCCGCTTCAAACAGAACGTTTCGCACCCTTGTCCTTGTATAGGAACGGGATACGTCCCTCATCCACACCTCCATGCCTGAGTTAACTTCGTAAATGTGATTCAGATAACTGTCGACCAGCCATTCGTACTCCTGATTTGACGACAATTTCACAAACACTTTTGTCATCCCATTTAAGGCCACACCATACAAGTCTCCTATGTCAATCTTGCAGATGTCCTGCAATATCGTAGGTAGGACTGTGGCCACAAAGACGGGTGTAACACTCCCTTCACTATTTCAAGACAGACTGTGTTGATGCACCTTCTTCCAGCTGCCGCCATGTTGGTGGAGGGATTGGTACCAAACCTGCACACGAAAATCACTCCCTATGAAAGGAAAAGACTCGGCAGAAGATGCAAAATTCCCCCAATGAAAAGCAGGGGCGCCATGAGTACATTGAGAGACAACACAATAAGTGTCCGGGGCCCAAAACTGTTTAACTGCCTCCCAGGATACATATTGGGGATTACCACTAGACCCCTGGCTGTCTTCAAGACTGCACTGAACAGGCACCTAAACTCAGTACCTGACCAACCGGTCTGTGGTTCGTACGTCAGTTTGCGTGCGGCCAATAGTAACAGCCTGGTTGATCAGACCCTGATCCACCATGAGGCCTGGTCTCAGACCGAGCCGCTATTTTTTTTTCGCTCTTTTCTTCTTGTTTATATAGTATTGGTCATTAGAGATGCTGGAGTCCGCAGAGGCTTCCTCCAGGTGAGACACGGCAAAGACCCCATCACCCTGAGACACCGGGATGACATGGATAAGTTTAGCCTTGGGACTCTGAATATTTTATGATCTGTATCGTTGAGGCTCGTCTGGTAAATTTTCCCACCTGCGCAGCCGGGGTGCTGGCAAAGCTGGTGGAACCGGTGATAATGTTGGTAGCACCCGTGGTGAATGTGAAAGTGTTGACTCGGATGGTAATCAGAAAGGTGGTGCTGTTTGTAGTGGATTTTCGACCCGGGGAACGTAAGTAAGTAAATTTACTTACTTGCATGATTCATTACTTTTGTAACTTGTGAGTTCATTACCTCTGTAACTTGCTCAGCTATCAAAACTTTGGGTCCCAGTCCATGGACCCATTATGTACCTCTGTATTCTTTTGACTACCGCCCACAGGATGGGTATGGGGTGCATACTAAAGATATCAAACTAAAGGTTTGGAACGATAACGCTCCACTTTTATAGCCCTGGCGTTCGCATCCCCTTTACCAAACACGAGAGAGTCGTCTATGAGCAGTGCCTTATCCCGGCACTGCTCATCTATGAAAAACGCAAAGACATACCCTCGATTTTTTTCCCCTTTTCTGCTGGGAGGCACAACAATTTGGTACAGACCATCAAACCCATGGAATAATTCCTTAATTTTGTCCTCGGTGTAGTCCAAAGGAATATTTCTTATAAATAATCCGCACTTGTCTTCAATGGTCTACTCCTCAGACACGGGGGTGACAGAGCGTGCTTAGGCCTTGGGGCTCTGACCGTTGTTTTCTACAGTGATTTGTTCAGGCTTAGGAGTTGTGGCTGGCATATTTTCCCCCCTGCGCAGCTGGGGTGGTAGAACTGGTGATAATGTTGGTAGCACTCGTGGGGACTCAGGTGGTGGTGTTGGTAGTGGATTTTTGACCTTTTGTTTTGAGCAAAAGCGCTCCACTTCGATAGCCCTGGCATTCACATCCCCTTTACCAAACACCAAAGAACCATTTAGGACAAGTGCCTTATCCCGGCATTGTTCACTTATGAAGAACACGAAGACATAACCCCGATTTTTTTTCTGTTTCCTGCTGGGAGGCATGACAACTTAGTATAGACCATCAAAGCCATGGAACAATTCCTTAATTTTGTCCTCGGTATAGTCCAGAGGGATATTTTTTATAAATAACCCCCATTCTTCCTCACTGATCTCTCCAGACTCCAATGAATTGGTGGCAACCACAGAATTACTAGTAACCAATGAACCACCGTCGGCCACGGGGCTGCTAGTAACCAATGAATTACTGTCGGCCACGGGGCTGCTAGTAACCAATGAACCATCGTCGGCCACGGGGCTGCTAGTAACCAATGAACCACTGTCGGCCACGGGGCTGCTAGTAACCACCGCATCACCAGCAGCAACGGGGTTGCTATCAGCGTCGTGGTGAAAGATGTTGCGGATAAAGCTGCAAAGGAGGTGCAGTACAAGGGTGAGCGCCATGTTTATCAACATCTGTAACCAACTTGAAGCTGAGGGGTTACTTTTCTGTAGTAATTTTTCGCTCATCACCCTCAAACATTTGAATTCTTATCTTTGTCTAAGTTTATGGACAACGTGGCCAACGATCGTCCAGTTAGACCAATAACTTCTAAGGGTTTGTTTACACTGCACCTCTTAGAATGTGTTTACCTCGGGAAACTCCAAGGAGTAACAAGTAGTTGAAAACCATTTGTGCCATGTGTTCTTGGTATGCTCGCACTCCATTTCCATTCTTAGCTATTCGACTTTCAATTCCTAGCTTAACATACCATGGCATTAGTATTTATAAATTAAGAACAGTAATCCAAGTTAGATCAACATACTTCCAACTATAAATCCGAATGTGACGAATTGATTTGTTTTCACTATTTTTACTTTTAGAAATATGCAATTATTTGATAAGTAATTATAATTTGCGTTTGAAGCTTAACTTGTAGACTCGGGTATGATAATTACTGAGAGTTAGGGAGGTTGGAACTGTTTGATAGTGTGTTATGATGGTGGTAGTGATGGTGAGGTGTTGTGATGGTAGTGTTGGGAAGATGACAGTGACGTTGGTAGCGTTGTGATGGCTGTAGTGATGGTGAGGTGTGATAGTGGCAGTGCAGTGATTGTGAGGCAGTTTAAAACCGGCAGGAGTTGTGATGGTGGCAGTTGTAATGATGGCGAGTGTAGATATGGCAGGTGTTGTGATGACATTGTAGAGGCGGCAGGTGTTGTAATTTTGACAGGTGTTGTGAAAGATGTGATAGTGAACATTGTACTGGTAGGTTTCTGTGATGGTTAGAGATGTGGTAATGGTGACACTGTAGGGGTAGGTGTAGTGTGGTGATGATAACATGTTGGTTGTGATTGTAGTGTGGTGATGATAACATGTTGGTTGTGATTGTAGTGTGGTGATGATAACATGTGTTGGTTGTGATTGTAGTGTGGTGATGATAACATGTGTTGGCTGTGATTGTAGTGTGGTGATGATAACATGTGTTGGTTGTGATTGTAGTGTGGTGATGATAACATGTGTTGGTTGTGATTGTAGTGTGGTGATGATAACATGTGTTGGTTGTGATTGTAGTGTGATGATAACATGTGTTGGTTGTGATTGTAGTGTGGTGATGATAACATGTGTTGGTTGTGATTGTAGTGTGGTGATGATAACATGTGTTGGTTGTGATTGTAGTGTGGTGATGATAACATGTGTTGGTTGTGATTGTAGTGGTGATGATAACATGTGTTGGTTGTGATTGTAGTGTGGTGATGATAACATGTGTTGGTTGTGATTGTAGTGTGGTGATGATAACATGTGTTGGTTGTGATTGTAGTGTGTGATGATAACATGTGTTGGTTGTGATTGTAGTGTGATGATAACATGTGTTGGTTGTGATTGTAGTGTGATGTGATAACATGTGTTGGTTGTGATTGTAGTGTGGTGATAACATGTGTTGGTTGTGATTGTAGTGTGGTGATGATAACATGTGTTGGTTGTGATTGTAGTGTGTGATGATAACATGTGTTGGTTGTGATTGTAGTGTGATGATAACATGTGTTGGTTGTGATTGTAGTGTGGTGATGATAACATGTGTTGGTTGTGATTGTAGTGTGGTGATGATAACATGTGTTGGTTGTGATTGTAGTGTGGTGATGATAACATGTGTTGGTTAAGATTGTAGTGTGGTGATGATAACATGTGTTGGTTGTGATTGTAGTGTGGTGATGATAACATGTGTTGGTTGTGATTGTAGTGTGGTGATGATAACATGTGTTGGTTGTGATTGTAGTGTGGTGATAACATGTGTTGGTTGTGATTGTAGTGTGGTGATGATAACATGTGTTGGTTGTGATTGTAGTGTGGTGATGATAACATGTGTTGGTTGTGATTGTAGTGTGGTGATGATAACATGTGTTGGTTGTGATTGTAGTGTGGTGATGATAACATGTGTTGGTTGTGATTGTAGTGTGTGATGATAACATGTGTTGGTTGTGATTGTAGTGTGGTGATGATAACATGTGTTGGTTGTGATTGTAGTGTGATGATGATAACATGTGTTGTTGTGATTGTAGTGTGGATGATAACATGTGTTGGTTGTGATTGTAGTGTGGTGATGATAACATGTGTTGGTTGTGATTGTAGTTGTGATAACATGTTGTTGTGATTGTAGTGTGTGATGATAACATGTGTTGGTTGTGATTGTAGAAGGTGTAGTGTGGTGATGATAACATGTGTTGGTTGTGATTGTAGGTGTAGTGTGATGATGATAACATGTGTTGGTTGTGATTGTAGAAGGTGTAGTGTGGTGATGAGAACATGTGTTGGTTGTGATTGTAGGTGTAGTGTGGTGATGATAACATGTGTTGGTTGTGATTGTAGAAGGTGTAGTGTGATGATAACATGTGTTGGTTGTGATTGTAGAAGGTGTAGTGTGGTGATGATAACATGTGTTGGTTGTGATTGTAGAAGGTGTAGTGTGGTGATGATAACATGTGTTGGTTGTGATTGTAGAAGGTGTAGTTATCTTGGGAAAGTGCCTCAATGTTAAGTGTAAAGTTAGATGCCTACTTATTTAAGTGCTAGGACGAATGTGAAAAGATGAAGGAAGATTTTGTTAGTCTGATACTTGTGGAATATCTATACATATTAAGTTAGACACAAATGTTTGACAAATTATTGCTAGTGATAGGCTGGGAGTGAATTTTGATTTATATACATGTTAAGTTAGAGCTATATTATGTAACTGCTGCGGTCTCTGTTAAATATGAAAGACTTTGTAATCATCGTTGTGCGAAATAATAGAATTGTTGCATTTGTTTATGCAATAATGTTGCAGTTTTATAACTGTAGTGTAAAGCACCCTTCTGGCAAGACAGTGATGGAGTGAATGATGATGAAAGTTTTTCTTTTTCGGGCCACCCTGCCTTGGTGGGAATAGGCCGATGTGTTAATAATAAAAAAAAAAATTATACATTAAAGACATTGTATATGTTTACGCTATATTTTTTACCAGAAGTTTTGTATTGGTGAATATAATAACCGGTCTCGATGGCTATTAGAAAATCTCGTGCATAAAATATCCAAATGTAAAATGAAATTGAAAAAAATTAAAGGTAATTGTTTAATTACTAAAGGAACGTCTGCTGTAGTTGTTGTTCTGTATGATTATGCTTGCTGGGTTTAGTACTTGTTTCAAGGTCAATCAAATACAACTTCAATTAGCCTTTTGTGTTTATATTAACATTGATTAGTTGGCGCCTTGTGTTTGACCCCGGGTATGTTAGTTTTGTGATGGTGTTAAAACTCTTTAATTCTTACTGGAGTGTGTTGTCATGGCAGTAACACTGGTAGATTCTTACTGGAGTGTGTTGTCAGGGCAGTAACACTGGTAGATTCTTACTGGAGTGTGTTGTCATGGCAGTAACACTGGTAGATTCTTACTGGAGTGTGTTGTCATGGCAGTAACACTGGTAGATTCTTACTGGTGAGTGTTGTCATGGCAGTAACACTGGTAGATTCTTACTGGAGTGTGTTGTCAGGTCAGTAACACTGGTAGATTCTTACTGGTGAGTGTTGTTATGGCAGTAACACTGGTAGATTCTTACTAGAGTATATTAGTGTTGTGGTGTTAAAACTGGTTAATTCTTACTAGAGTATATTAGTGTTATGGTGTTAAAACTGGTTGATTCTTACTAGAGTATATTAGTGTTATGGTGTTAAAACTGGTTGATTCTTACTAGAGTATATCAGTGTTATGGTGTTAAAACTGGTTGATTCTTACTAGAGTATATTAGTGTTATGGTGTTAAAAGTGGTTGATTCTTACTAGAGTATATTAGTGTTATGGTGTTAAAAGTGGTTGATTCTTACTAGAGTATATTAGTGTTATGATGTTAAAACTGGTTGATTCTTACTAGAGTATATTAGTGTTATGGTGTTAAAACTGGTTGATTCTTACTAGAGTATATCAGTGTTATGGTGTTAAAACTGGTTGATTCTTACTAGAGTATATTAGTGTTATGGTGTTAAAAGTGGTTGATTCTTACTAGAGTATATTAGTGTTATGGTGTTAAAAGTGGTTGATTCTTACTAGAGTATATTAGTGTTATGGTGTTAAAACTGGTTGATTCTTACTAGAGTATATCAGTGTTATGGTGTTAAAACTGGTTGATTCTTACTAGAGTATATTAGTGTTATGGTGTTAAAACTGGTTTATTCTTACTAGAGTATATTAGTGTTATGGTGTTAAAACTAGTTGATTCTTACTAGAGTATATTAGTGTTATGGTGTTAAAACTGGTTTATTCTTACTAGAGTATATTAGTGTTATGGTGTTAAAACTGGTTTATTCTTACTAGAGTATATTAGTGTTATGGTGTTAAAACTGGTTGATTCTTACTAGAGTATATTAGTGTTATGGTGTTAAAACTGGTTTATTCTTACTAGAGTATATTAGTGTTATGGTGTTAAAACTGGTTTATTCTTACTAGAGTATATTAGTGTTATGGTGTTAAAGTGTTATGATGGTAACTGTGGTTGATTCTTTTGAGTGGGTTAGTGTTGTTATGGTATTAACAATGGTATTCTGACTAGTGTGTGTTAGTGTTATGGTGTTAACACTGGTTTATTTTTTACTAGAGTGTGTTAGTGTTATGGTATTAATGGTATTCTTTCTAGAGTGTGTTAGTGTTATGGTGGTAACACATCATCCAGTTTCTTCAGGTGTGTGTGTAGTCACCTGTTTGTGATTCCAGAAGTTGAATCACATCTCCTGGCCCCTCCTCTTTACTGATTGCTACTAGGTGTGTGTGCTCATCCATTTGTAGTCACCTATTTGTGGTTGTAATAGTTCATTCTCAGATTCTGTCGTACCTGCTCTTAAAACTATGGAACGTGTGTGAGTGTGCCTACGTGTGTGCTTGTCTGCGTGCATGCGTGTCTGTGTAAACGTGTTTTTTTTTGTGTGAGTTATTTCCAGAAGCCGAACTTGTCAAATTACGTTGAAAATTGCAAAAAATTACGTCCAGGAATTGTTTAGTGTCAAGAATTTTGTGGACGAATGTCTTAGAGAAATGTTAGAGAATATTTTGATTAGTTGTACACGTGAGGAAATTGGTGTGCACGTGAAGATAATGTGCACGTAAAGATAATGTGCACGTGAAGAACGTAGTGTGCACGTGAAGAACGTAGTGTGCACGTGAAGAACGTAGTGTGCACGTGAAAAACGTAGTGTGCACGTGAATAACGTAGTGTGCACGTGAATAACGTAGTGTACACGTGAAGAACGTAGTGTGCACGTGAATAACGTAGTGTGCACGTGAAGAACGTAGTGTGCACGTGAAGAACGTAGTGTGCACGTGAAGAACGTAGGCTAGTAAGATACCTCATAATATTCACCTGGAAAATACTAGAGGGACTGGTTACAAATCTGCACATGCAAATTACTCCCTACGACACCCACAATCTCCAGAGACGGTCCAACTTCCCCCCCCCCCAGTGAGAATAAGGGTACCATGAGTACACTGAGAGAAAATACAAAAAGGGTCAGAGGTCCAAAACTTACACTGCCTTCCATTATGCATAAACGCTAGATTACCAAGACCCCTGGCTGTCTTCAAGACCCCTGGCTGTCTTCAAGACCCCTGTCTGTCTTCAAGACCCCTGGCTGTCTTCAAGACCCCTGGCTGTCTTCAAGACCCCTGGCTGTCTTCAAGACCCTGGCTGTCTTTGACCTGTCTCAAGACCCTGGCTGTCTTCAAGACCCCTGGCTGTCTTCAAGACCCCTGGCTGTCTTCAAAACCCCTGGCTGTCTTCAAGACCCCTGGCTGTCTTCAAGACCCCTGGCTGTCTTCAAGACCCCTGGCTGTCTTCAAGACCCCTGACTGTCTTCAAGACCCTGGCTGTCTTCAAGACCCTGGCTGTCTTCAAGACCCCTGGCTGTCTTCAAGACCCCTGGCTGTCTTCAAGACCCCTGGCTGTCTTCAAGACCCCTGGCTGTCTTCAAGACCCCTGGCTGTCTTCAAGACCCCTGGCTGTCTTCAAGACCCCTGGCTGTCTTCAAGACCCCTGGCTGTCTTCAAGACCCCTGGCTGTCTTTAAGACCCCTGCCTGTCTTCAAGACCCCTGCCTGTCTTCAAGACCCCTGCCTGTCTTCAAGACCCCTTCCTGTCTTCAAGAGGGACCTGGATAGGTTCTAAAAGTCATTTCCTGACTAGCCAGGTTGTGGTTCGTACATTGGACTCCGTGTGGCCAGCAGGAACAGCCTCGTTTATCAGGCCCTGAGCCACCGGGAAGCTTGGTCCATGCGTGTTTGGTGCTTCTCCATTAATATAACCCATGCAAAGATAAGGTTTACAACGTCTCCCTATCTATCTTCCTTCCCTCTCTGCCTTCCTCTCTCCCTCCCTCTCCATATCCTAAAATATATAACATACTGCGACCAGCCGGGGATCGAACCTGAGTTATTTAGCTAGCTTCCCGGGAAGCTAGCTAAATTCTCAGCACCTTAGCTCACTACACCACCGTGGTTAAATAACTCGGTTTCGGTCCCCGGCTGGTCGCAGTATATTGTTTGGGTGGATGAATTAATTTTCAGCTTCGAAGAATGAGAAGACTGTTGTGATGGTGTAAGGGAGTGAGGAGACACACAGAGAGGGTGAGGGGGTTTACCTGGAGAGGGTTTCGGGGGTCAACGCCCCCGCGGCCCGGTCTGAGACCAGGCCTCATGGTGGATCAGAGTCTGATCAACCAGGCTGTTACTGCCGGCCGCACGCAAACTGACGTACGAACCACAGCCCGGTTGGTCAGGTACTGACTTTAGGTGCTGTCCAGTGCCTTCTTGAAAACAGCCAGGGGTATATTGGTAATCCCCCTAATGTATGCTGGGAGGCAGTTGAACAGTCTTGGGCCCCTGACACTTATGGTGTCAGTGTACTCGTGGCGCCCCTGCTTTTCATCGGGGGAATGTTGCATCTCCTGCCGGGTACACAGAGGGGGTGAAGGGACACACAGAAGGGAAAAGGGACACACGGAGGAGTGAGGGACACACAGAGGGGTGAGGGACACACAGAGGGGTGAGGAGACACAGAGGGTGAGGACACACAGAGGGGTGAGGGGACACACAGAGGGTGAGGGACACACAGATGGGGTGAGGGGACACAGAGGGTGAGGGACAGAGGGTGAGGGACACACGGAGGGAGTGAGGGACACACAGAAGGGCAAAGGACACACGAGGGGGTGAGGGAACACACAGAGGGGTGAGGGGACACACAGAGGGTGAGGGACACACAGAGGGGTGAGGGAACACACAGAGGGGTGAGTGGACACAGAGGGGTGAGGGGACACACAGAGGGGGTGAGGGAACACACAGAAGGGTGAGGGACACACAGAGGGGTGAGGGGACAGAGGGGTGAGGGGACACACAGAGGGGTGAGGGGACACACAGAGGGGTGAGGGAACACACAGAGGGGTGAGGGACACACAGATGGGGTGAGGGACACACAGAGGGGTGAGGGGACACACAGAGGGTGAGGGGACACACAGAGGGGTGAGGGACACACAGAGGGGTGAGGGACACACAGAGGGGATGAGGGGACACACAGAGGGTGAGGGACACACAGAGGGGTGAGGGACACACAGAGGGGTGAGGGACACACAGAGGGGTGAGGGACACACAGAGGGGGTAAGAAGTAACACAAGCTGTGACACAGGTGCGGAAGCAGACGGAGGATCAAACCTCCACAAAGTATTGCGCTGAATAACCCAAATAGGTTTAGCGCTTAACATGAATTAAAAAAAAAAGTGAGGGGACACACAGAAGGGTGAGGGACACACAGAGGGGTGAGGGACACACAGAGGGGTGAGGGGACACACAGAGGGGTGAGGGACACACAGAGGGGGTGAGGGACACACAGAGGGGTGAGGGACACAGAGGGGTGAGGGGACACACAGAGGGGTGAGGGAACACACAGAAGGGGTGAGGGACACACAGAGGGTGAGGGGACACACAGAGGGGTGAGGGGACACACAGAGGGGTGAGGGGACACACAGAGGGGTGAGGGACACACAGAGGGGTGAGGGAACACACAGAAGGGGTGAGGGACACACAGAGGGTGAGGGACAGAGGGTGAGGGAACACACAGAGGGTGAGGGACACACAGAGGGGTGAGGGAACACACAGAGGGGTGAGGGACACACAAAGGGGTGAGGGAACACAGAGGGTGAGGGGACACACAGAGGGTGAGGGACACACAGAGGGGGTGAGGGACACACAGAGGGGGTGAGGGGACACACAGAGGGGGTGAGGGGACACACAGAGGGGGTAAGAAGTAACACAAGCTGTGACACAGGTGCGGAAGCTCCTAAATTTATTAATTAATCTTTAGTAACACCTGACCCTTATTCACCTGCTATTATCCTCTTTATACTCAACAACATTATATATATATATAATATTATTATTATTATTATTATTATTATTTTATTAACACATCGGCCGGTTCCCACCAAGGCAGGGTGGCCCGAAAAAGAAAAACTTTCATCATCATTCACTCCATCACTGTCTTGCCAGAGGGGTGCTTTACACTACAGTTATAAAACTGCAACATTAACACCCCTCCTTCAGAGTGCAGACACTGTACTACCCACTTCCAGGACTCAAGTCCGGCTAACCGGTTTTCCTGAATTCCTTCATAAATGTTACCTTGCTTACACTCCAACAGCACGTCATGTCATATAAACCATTTGTCTCCACTCGCTACTCTCTAACACGCTCACACACGCTTGCTGGAAGTCCAAACCCCTCGCACACAAAACCTCCTTTACCCCCTTCCTACGACATTTCCAAGGCCAACCTCTACCCCACCTTCCTTCCACTATAGATTTATACGCTCTCCAAGTCATTCTAATTCATTCTCTCCTCTCTAAATGTCTGAACCACCTTAACAACCCCTCCTCAGCCCTCTGGATAATACTTATAGTAACCCCACACCTCCTAATTTCCAAACTACGGATTCTCTACATTATATTTACACCACACATTGCCCTCAGACACCCCATCTCCACTGCCTCCAGCCTTCTCCTTGTTGTAGATGAATGGTTCAGAGAACCGACAAGTTGATAAATCAGTTTGAGGTGGTCAGTCACTCGGTCTGGAGCTGTACTTCCTACAAGATTGATGGACTGAACACATGGACTCCAGGCCGAGGGACTGATTACCTCAAACTCCTCCTCTCCTTACACCTTTCTACTTTGTATTGGACTGATGAAGCCACTGTGTGGCGAAACGTTTCCACAATAAAGATACCCAAGTGTTGCATAAGTGTGTAATTTATAACTTCTCCTTGTTGCAACATTCCCCACTCATGCTTCACACCCATATAAGAGTGTTGATATTACTATACTCTCATATATTTCCTTCTTTGCTTCCATGGATAACATTCTTTGTCTCCACAGACTTCTCATTGCACCACTAATCTTTTTCCCCTCATCAATTCTATGATTCACAACGTCTTTCACAGACCCATCTGGTGACACATCCACTCCCAGATATCTGAATACATTCACCTCCTCCATACTCTCTCCTTCCAATCTGATATCCAATCTTCCGTTACCTAATTTTTTGTTATCCTCATCACCTTACTCTTTTTCTATGTTCACTTTTAATTTCCTTCTTTTACACACCCTACCAAACTCTGCAACTTCTCTTCAGAATCTCCCAAAAGCACAGTGTCATCAGCAAAAAGCAACTTTGACCACTCCCACTTTGTGTTAGATTCTTTATCTTTTAATCCCACACCTCTTCTGATTTCAATAAGATCAAGGTGCTCGCTCCTCTTGTAGTCTGGCATTGAGTAAACTGATTTTTAAGTACAAGTCATGGGTTTGATCTGATGGGGTGGGTTAGGATCATGGGTGTGACTGTTGTGAGGTGGGTTGGTGTGGTAGATGGGTTATTGTTAAGATGGAGGTGGAGGTTGATGTGGGAGGGGAGGGGAGGGAATAATAATCTTTATTTCTACAAGTACATGATACAACTTATACAGACCATAGCTGACATCAGTGACATACTATATAGAAAGCCCCTGGTTATGCACAACATCTCGGTTAAATTAGGCGGCTAATTTTGTCCCCCAGGATGCGACCACACCAGTCGGCTAACACCCAGGTACCTACTTAGTGCTAGGTGAACATGGACAGCAGGTGTCTTAAGGAAACATGCCCTATCGGGGATCGAACCAAGGATCTCAATTTGTGAGCTGAGTGCTCTACCAACCCAGCTACGGGAAGGGTTGAATGGTTTTAGTTGTGAAGTGAGGTGGCTGATGATGGTGGTAGAGATAATTTTGGTGGTAATTTTGGTTGTAGAGGCAGTAATAGTTATGGTGGTAGTAGTAGTGGGGATAATGATGGTGGTGGTAGTGGTAATGATGGTGGTAGTTATGGTTATGGAGGCAGTGGTGGTGGTGGTGGTAATGGCAGTAAGGATAATGGTGGCTGTGTTTAAAATGGCAGCAGTGGTAAAGATGGTGCTGGCGGGCTAGGGGTAGCGGTAGTGGTGGTAGTGGTTGTAGCAGAGATGGTGGTAGTAGCAGTAATGGCGGCTATGGTGGTAGAGAAGCACAACCATTCTCCCAAGCAATATTTTTTTTTCCAAGACACTCATTACCGTCTTCAAAGAATAAATATATAATGAAGATTCTCTTCAGTTTACGTACTAATCAAAAGTTAGCCACCTTCCTTTGCCCCTTTGAGGGAGGGAGGGGTGTAGGTTGGTATTAAGGGGGTGGTGGTGTGAGGAGGGTGTAAGTTGGTATTAAGGGTGGTGGTGTGAGGAGGGTGAGGATTTTGGGATTAAAGGTGGGGTAGTGTTTAGGAAGTGTAAGGGTTTGGGAAGGGAAATGTGTGTAGAGGAAAGGTATGAGTTGGTATAAAGAGGTATTGTGTGAGGAAAGTTATGATTGGTAATAAAAGTAGTAGTAGGGGGGGTATGGGTTTGGTAATAAGTTTGTGTGAGAGGGGTGTGGGTTTAGTATGAAAGTGAGTGTGTGAAGAGGGTTTTGGGGTTGGTATTAAGGAGGTGGTGGTGAGGAGAGGGTGTGAGGTTGGTATAAAGGAGGTAGTGGTAGTGAGGAAGGTATGGGTTGGTATTAAGGGTAGTGAGTGAGAGGAGTGTAGGTTGGTATTAAGGGGGTAGTGGTGTGGAGGAGTATGGGTTGGGCATGAAGGTGGTAGTGTGAATGGAGGAAGGGTGAGTTGGTATTAAGGGTGGTGGTGTGAGGAGGTGTAGGTTGGTATAAAGGGGGTGGTGGTGTGAGGAGGGTGTAGGTTGGTATTAAGGGGGTGGTGGTGTGAGGGAGGGGTGTAGGTTGGTATAAAGGGTGGTGTGAGGAGGGTTGTAGGTTGTTTAAGGGGTGGTGGTGTGAGGGAGGGTGTAGGTTGGTATTAAGGGGTGGTGGTGTGAGGGAGGGTGTAGGTTGGTATAATGGGGTAGTGGTGAGGAGGGGTGTAGGTTGGTATAAAGGGGGTGGTGGTGTGAGGAGGGTGTAGGTTGGTATTAAGGGGGTGGTGGTGTGAGGGAGGGGTGTAGGTTGGTATAAAGGGTGGTGAGTGTGAGGAGGGGTGTAGGTTGGTATAAAGGGGTGGTGGTGTGAGGAGGGTGTAGGTTGGTATAAAGGGTTGGTGGTGTGAGGGAGGGTGTAGTTTGGTGTTAAGGGGTGTGGTGTGAGGAGGAGATGTAGGTTGGTATTAAGGGGTGGTGGTGTGAGGGAGGGGTGTAGGTTGGTATTAAGGGGTGGTGGTGTGAGGAGGGTAGGTTGGTATAAAGGGGTGTGGTGTGAGAGAGGTGTAGGTTGGTGTTAAGGGTGGTGGTGTGAGGGAGGTGTAGGTTGGTATTAAGGGTGGTGGTGTGAGGGAGGGATGTAGGTTGGATTTAAGGATGGTGGTGTGAGGGAGGAGTGTAGGTTGTTATTAAAGGGTAGTGGTGTGAGAGTGGTGTAGGTTGGTATTAAAGGGATGGTGGTGTGAGGGAGAGGGTGTAGGTTGGTATTAAAGGATGGTGAGTTGAGGGAGGGTGTGAGGTGGTATTAAAGGGATGGTGGTGTGTGGAGGGTGTAGGTTGGTATTAAGGGAAGTGGTTTGAGAGTGGTGTGGGTTGGTATTAAAGGATGTGGTGTGAGGAGGGTGAGGTTGGTATTAAAGGGATGGTGGTGTGAGGAGAGGTGTAGAGTTGGTATTAAAGGGGTGGTATTGTGAGGGAGGGTGAGGTTGGTATTAAAGGGATGGTGGTTGAGGGAGTTGTAGAGTTGGTATTAAAGGGTGTGGTGTGAGGGAGGGAGTGTAGGTTGGTATTAAAGGGATGGTGGTGTGAGGGAGGTGTAGGTTGGATTAAAGAGATGGTAGTTGAGGAGGGTGTAGAGTTGAGTATTAAAAGGGTGTGGTGTGAGGGAGGTGTAGGTTGGTATTAAAGGGATGGTGGTGTGAGGAGGGGTGTAGGTTGGTATTAAAGGGGGTAGTGGTGTGAGGGAGGGTGTAGGTTGGTATTAAAGGATGGTGGTGTGAGGAGAGGTATAGAGTTGGTATTAAGGTGGTGGTGTGAGGAGAGTGAGGTTGGTATTAAGAGGGATGGTGGTGTGAGGGAGGTGTAGGTTGGTATTAAAGGGTGGTGGTGTAGGGAGGGTGTAGGTTGGTATTAAAGGGGATGGTGGTGTGAGGGAGGGTATAGGTTGGTATTAAGGGTGGTGGTATGAGGGTGTAGGTTGGTATTAAAGGGATGTTGGTGTGAGGAGGGTGTAGGTTGGTATTAAAGGGTGGTGGTGTGAGAGGGTGTAGGTTGGTATTAAAGGGGATGGTGGTGTGAGGAGGGTGTAGGTTGGTATTAAGGGGTGGTGGTGTGAGGAGGGTGTAGGTTGGTATTAAAGGGATGGTGGTGTGAGGGAGGGGTGTAGGTTGTTATTAAAGGGGTGGTGGTGTGAGGGAGGGGTGTAGGTTGGTATTAAGGGGGTGGTGGTGTGAGGGAGGGGTGTAGGTTGGTATTAAGGGGGTGGTGGTGTGAGGGAGGGGTGTAGGTTGGTATTAAGGGGGTGGTGGTGTGAGGGAGGGGTGTAGGTTGGTATTAAAGGGGATGGTGGTGTGAGGGAAGGGTGTAGGTTGGTATTAAAGGGGTGGTGGTGTGAGGGAGGGGTGTAGGTTGGTATTAAGGGGGTGGAGGTGTGAGGGAGGGGTGTAGGTTGGTATTAAGGGTGTGGTGGTGTGAGGGAGGGGTGTAGGTTGGTATTAAGGGGGTGGTGGTGTGAGGGAGGGGGACAAGTCTCCCTAGCGTTGGCTCCATGTTTTTTGACCGTCTTACACTTGACACGACACTTACATTCCACGGGTATAATTTAGCACTTCTTCAGCGGCATTAATATGCGTGACTGCAAAAACTCCAGTGGCGATGTTAATGGATTTTTGTGGCAGCGCAGGAGAAAGGGGGATGAGAGGGGGTGTTATTTTAGATATATTGTACTGATTCCTTTTAATAACCATCAGTCGAGGACTCGCAGCAGGTTAGGTCAAAAATTCCTCAGGAAACAGGACAAGTGTTTCCTGACGCAGGTCCCATAGTTCTATTGCTAGCGCATTCAGCTCACACACTGAGGTCCGTGGTTCGATCCTCAGTTCGGGTGGAGACATTAGGACGTGTTTCCTTACGACACCTGCCTTCTATGTTCATCTAGCAGTAAATAGGTACCTGGGTGTTAGTGGACTGGTGTGGGTTGCATCCTGGGACAAAACTGACCTAATTTGCGGGAAATGCTCAGCATAACAAGGGACTTTCTATATAGTAGTATGTCATTGATGTCAGCTATGGTCTGTATACCTTGTACATGTACTGGTAGTAAATAAATATAATTATTATTATTATTAAATGATGATTCACCACTAGAGGTTTTGGTCAGCTGACCGAGACCTTCCACTGGTTTACTTTTCACCCCTTTAAAAATTAATGAATATCTAGGATGTCTAGTATATGTACGTTGTCAGCCATGACATGTCTAAAACACAACTCAAAGTTATATTAATTCCAGCAGATCCGAAAGATTTCTTACATATGTATTGATATTTGTCATTTCTTCTCGGGCTGCGAGTCCTGACAGCCTGGTAACCTACCAGTAAATAGTTAGTGATTTTCACTTTACAGCAGTAACCCGGACCCTAACCTGCTGTATAAGCGGGGCCCTCCTGTACAGCAGTAGCCAGGGACCTAACCTGCTGTATAAGTGGGCCCTCCCTGGCTAGCTTAGTGGCAGTAGCCAGACCTAACCTGCTGTATAAGCGGGGCCCTCCTGTACAGCAGTAGCCAGGGACCTAACCTGCTGTATAAGCGGGGCCCTCCTGTACAGCAGTAGCCCAGAACCTAACCTGCTGTATAAGCGGGGCCCTCCTGTATCTGGAAGTTGGTCGACTATTGTGGGTGTCGTCCTAGTGAAAGATCACAATGAATTTGGTTGGGTTATTCTGAGCTATTAACCCTTCTGGCTTAAATATCCCTAAGGATATCTTCGTAGTTCTATCTCTTATTATCCTTTATGTTCTTGAAATGACAGGGAAGTTATTTGTATATTTATCCTGCTGTTACCTACGTTTATAGCGGCCAATGTTTGTTAATCAATCACTAGTTCGTGAGTGTGGTCTTAATGACCAGGTCTGTCTTCCTGTTAAATTTATACTGACAAAGTCTTAACGATCTGGTCTGTGTCTTTGTGATAAGAGAATACTGGTCCGTAAGTATGGTCTTAATAATAATAATAATCTTTATTTCTACAAGTACATGTACAAGGTGTCTTAACGAAACAC
Organism: Cherax destructor; assembly: GCA_009830355.1. NCBI lineage: Eukaryota > Metazoa > Arthropoda > Malacostraca > Decapoda > Parastacidae > Cherax > Cherax destructor. The sequence goes on from WNWK01003309.1 coordinate 25,237, forward strand.
GTCGTAATGTTTCCCACGGACCTCAGTGTCAATGTTAACGATTAAGTCTGCATCATAAACAGTATACTGGTCAGTAAGCGAGGTCTTGTAGTTAGATCTGTATAGTAAGCTAACACAAGTTCGTGTGTGTCATGACCTTACATTAACCTGTTAGTTTGGTCTTGACCTGGTCTGTGATAAATAGTCTTTCCAGTTGTCCTCGTGTCTTGGTTAATGTAAGGGGTACCTGGGCGCCTGGTGCGCCCTATCAACTATACTGGGATTATTAAAGCTGCACATAACCTTTTTACCACCAGACAAGAATACTTTAATCCTTATTTTAGGGATTAAAGTAAATTCTCAGCATTTATACACTGAGAAATGTTTATGATTAATGGTGTTTTAAACTTATAAGCTATGCTAGGTTCATTAAGGCCGCAGTTAACCTTTTCATCCCTAAAATACGGATTAAACTTTTAGTATATATACACTAAGAGAAATACACCTCAGTGTATATATCCTGTCTTAAGAAACTATATATATTGTCAGTGCTAACCTAAGAGATGTTAAATATCATTAGTGACTGTAAATCACATGCAAAAATTCCAACCACTCCATGAAACACATTTTGGGAGGATACAAGGCACAGCTCTCACGAAGACAAAAGAAAACAATGGATGAGAACTGAGAGTAAAGCAGGAGGCGTAATTACATGAGCTTAGGAACAGAGATGGCAGTGGGCAGCCAGTATGGCAGCCACACATGCGAGGCTACAAATAATATTAAGCCTCATTGAAACAACTCGACACCCACACTCTTCAAAGAGGAGGGAGGGCGGCTTGTTGCTGGTGATTCAGGGACTTGGGGCTACCCTGTCCTTTCTAGGGCTACCCTGTCCTTCCTAGGGCTACCCTGTCCTTTCTAGGGCTACCCTGTCCTTCCTAAGGCTACCCTGTCCTTTCTAGGGCTACCCTGTCCTTCCTAGGGCTACCCTGTCCTTCCTAGGGCTACCCTGTCCTTCCTAGGGCTACCCTGTCTTTCCTAGGGCTACCCTGCTTCCAGGGATACCCTGTCTCTACCTGGGCTACCCTGTCCTTCCTAGGCTACCCTGTCCTTCCTAGGGCTACCCTGTCCTTCCTATGGCTACCCTGTCCTTCCTAGGGCTACCCTGTCCTTCCTAGGGCTACCCTGTCCTTCCTAGGGCTACCCTGTCCTTCCTAGGGCTACCCTGTCCTTTCTAGGGCTACCCTGTCCTTCCTAGGGCTACCCTGTCCTTCCTAGGGCTACCCTGTCCTTCCTAGGGCTACCCTGTCCTTCCTAGTATCACAGCTGATTACCTCCCTTTTCCTAGGTGCTGTTTCTAGGGACGCAGAATGTTTAGAATGTGGAAACAAAGTAGGAAAGATAGAATAAAGAAGGTCTTGGGTAAAAAGAAGGACGAAACAAAAAAAAAAATTGTAAGTTAGAACAGAACGTACAGTATGTCCGTGAAACAAGATGCTGCTAACGTACCAACGCGTCCTCTTCCTTAACTGTAATAATAATAATAATATTCCCAAGCAACATGTTTCTGAGCCGTTTTATGTATTTAAAGAATTAACAGACAATACCGTGACTGGAACAATGCATTTACAAAGTTACACTGTGACTTTGTAAATGATCCAAGTTGGTGCGAAACGTCGTCGTAAGTTCCTCTCTCCTACGTGCGGGGTATTTGTGTATTGTTTTATGCATTTATTATCTCTGCTTATGTTTGTAGGATAACTTAGTGTTAAGGCTACTCTTTATTTACTCCTGTTATACAGGTTTAACGGTGCCTGTAATGTGTACAAACCTGGTTATACCTGTCTCCATGCCAGTCATTCTGCTCTACACTGTCTCTTTCACAATGTGCATTTTTAACTATGCTATGCCTCTGTCTCCTTCGAGGCAGAGGCATAGCCAATGATAAGTTCTTGATCCAAGGAAATAGAGCCACCATTCAATTAAATCAAACATTGATTTCTATTCTTCCTGTTACCCCAGGTGCTGTTCAGGAACATAGCCTGAGTAAATTCTCATATATATATATCATTATAGCAGCGTACCAGATGGTACTTATTAAGACTAGTACAGTAACTTCTTATTAAGTGTGCACATAAAACTATATGATTATATTTACAGAATAACTATGGTATATAAGTATACCAAGTTATACTGCAAGAATCATATAGTAGTTTATCTCCTTAATTATTCTGACTACATTCATTGTAATTATTACCACCTAGACACCATTGTTATTATATTTGGTTTGTATTCATTCAGTTATAATCCAAAAAAGCGCTGTTGAAAAGCCACATAATTTACAGGATAAGTGGACTAGAATATTCTCTGTTACAAAACCAGTAACAGGATACATGCTAGAGGGGGATCAATAAGTATTCTTTACCTTATAGATGTCGCATTTTGTAACACACGAACAGCGGAATGTAAATTAAGATAGACCAGGAATAGTTTCTCTTGCCTAGTGACTATGATGATATGAGTGAACTGAGCACGACTGTGGCAAGTTAATAATTAGAGTGTAAGTTTGATAATAGCGGAATATACTAAAAGCGCTCAGTAACCAGACTGGACCATGTTCTTTAATAATAAAATAAAACAAACCAGTCCTCCAAATCGTTGTCTCATTATTTTTAAGTCACTTAAACCCTGAAATATATAAAAAAAATTAATTACCAACACACAGTTATTTTCCTCGCTCTTAATACCCTTCCCTTACCCCCTCCCCTTCCTCTCTCCCCTTCCTCTTTCCCCTTCCTCTCTCCCCTTCCTCTTTCCCCTTCCTCTCTCCCCTTCCTCTCTCCCTCTCTTAAAAACCTTCCCTCCGCCTCCCCCAAGAATGCAGTAATTAAAAGCAGGCATGCAGCTCAGTGGTGGTGGTGGGCGTTCTGCTCACAACCATGAGGACCCGCGTTCGATTCCTGGGTAAAGCGACACGTGAGAGTAGGACTTCTCTCACCTGCCGCCCCTAATGCACCTAGTACTAAATAGGTATCCTAGGCGTCAGGTAGTTGTTGTGTCGAGTGTCACCTAACAGCGACAGTGTTTTGGTAAGTCTGGAAAACAAGGCAGTACTAGGATGCCAGAATGAGAGTACTAGGATGCCAGAATGAGAGTACGAGGATGCCAGAATGAGAGTACTAGGATGCCAGAATGAGAGTACAAGGATGCCAGAATGAGAGTACGAGGATTCCAGAATGAGAGTACTAGGATGCCAGAATGAGAGTACAAGGATGCCAGAATGAGAGTACCAGGATGCCAGAATGAGAGTACCAGGATGCCAGAATGAGAGTACAAGGATGCCAGAATGAGAGTACCAGGATGCCAGAATGAGAGTACGAGGATGCCAGAATGAGAGTACGAGGATGCCAGAATGAGAGTACGAGGATACCAGCATGAGAGTACGAGGATACCAGCATGAGAGTACGAGGATACCAGCATGAGAGTACGAGGATACCAGAATGAGAGTACGAGGATACCAGAATGAGAGTACGAGGATACCAGAATGAGAGTACGAGGATACCAGAATGAGAGTACGAGGATACCAGAATGAGAGTACGAGGATACCAGAATGAGAGTACGAGGATACCAGCATGAGAGTACGAGGATACCAGCATGAGAGTACGAGGATACCAGCATGAGAGTACGAGGATACCAGCATGAGAGTACGAGGATACCAGCATGAGAGTACGAGGATACCAGCATGAGAGTACGAGGATACCAGCATGAGAGTACGAGGATACCAGCATGAGAGTACGAGGATACCAGCATGAGAGTACAAGGCTACCACAATAAGTAATTGATCCTGGTCCTCCCTACGCACCTCACTACATTAATCTTACTAAACAAAAAACATCAGTTGGAAAAGCGAGTGCAAAAAAATACCATTAATAAAAAACAGGTTCAGTTAGTACACTAGGCGATAAATATAAATAAACAAAGACTTTTCTGCACCCTTTTTTGGCGACGTTACGAAAAAAATGGTGCTGGTATTTTCTTCCCTCTCCTTTCACCCTTCCTACATAACAGCACTTACCTGCAGAACCCCAGCTGTTTTCAAGAGAGAACTTGATAAGTTTCTAAAGTTCTTAATCAATCGAGCTTTGATGTACAGGTTGGACTGCGTGCAGCCAGCAGCAATGACTTTGTTGATTAGGTTATGTACCAGGATGCCTGGTCTGGGCCAGGGCAGCGGGGGCACTGACCCCTTGGAATCGATTACGGGTAACCTAACAGGCCTCCTAGGGAGGGGGTCGCCGTGGAATTAAAGAACACTACATAACTTTCTACGTTCGTTCTGGTTTAATAATAATATTTATTTCTACAAGTACCTGCACAATGTATACAGGCCTAGCTGACATCACATGTCATGTGATGTCATCACATGTTACTATATAGAAAGTCCCTTGTTATGCAGAGTATTTCGGGCAAATTAGGTCAGTTTTGTCCCAGGATGCGACCCACACCAGTGACTAACACCCAGGTACCTATTTTACTGCTAGGTGAACAAGGACAGCAGGTGTCTTAAAGAAACACGTTCAATGTTTCCACCCGTACCGGGGATCGAACCCTCTCCAGGTAAACTCCGGGTAAACGGACCTCAGTATGCGAGCTGAAAGCGTTAGCAATCGAGATAGTGGACACCTTAAGATGTTTTGCTGCATTAACCCCGGAGGCTACTAACCCAAGATTACCTAGCAGGTACCTTGTTACTGCTAGGTGATTCGGGGTATAGTAGGTGTTAAAAATCTTGTCTATACATCCCAGAATTGAACCGGGGTCCTTTGGTTGTGAGTGGAAGACGTCAGCTCTTTGTAGACTTAGGAAAAAATAGGGCAGTAGGTAACACTAGCTGCTGCTGGTTAGGAAGGGGGGGGGATACTTAACACGTGGTCCCACGTAACACATGGTTCCAGCCTGGAACCGAACTGGGTCTTAAAACCCGCCCGGGCATCTGTCACCCATTAGTTCGGCTCATTAACTACTGAGGGTCAGAGGCGTGTTTCCACTGCTCAGCTGAGGCGCGTTCCATTTTCATTTCAATCCTTGTGCAGCAGCGGGGACTTCACTGTTTCGTGACATTTTTTTCAGTTTTTTTTTTTTTTACCCAGTCCAGCTGCCCACCGGACATTGGCCAAACGCCGGTATGGCCATTCCGCCTCTAGTTCCAGGTAACACTTCTTGACTGGTAGCAGATCCAGTGCTGTACCACTGGGCTACGAGGCTTACAAAAGGAAAGTTTCACACAGCAGTGCTGTGTTGTCTGTGTTAGTGGCCACCATCTGTGACTCAGTGCTGTGTTAGTGGCCACCATCTGTGACTCAGTGCTTTGTTAGTGGCCACCATCTGTGACTCAGTGCTGTGTTAGTGGCCACCATCTGTGACTCAGTGCTGTGTTAGTGGCCACCATCTGTGACTCAGTGCTGTGTTAGTGGCCACCATCTGTGACTCAGTGCTGTGTTAGTGGCCACCATCTGTGACTCAATGCTGTGTTAGTGGCCACCATCTGTGACTCAGTGCTGTGTTAGTGGCCACCATCTGTGACTCAGCTGTCCTCTCCCACAGACTCAGAACCTTGCCTAGTACACATATTCTCATTCCCGTCAAAGGCCTGTAGTTCTGTTAGCGCACTCAGCTCACACTGAGTATCCCGTCTCTGGTCGCGGGTTCTATCCCCACCCGTGGTATGGTTTAGATACCTGGGTGTTAGTCGACTGGTATGGGTGGCATCCTGGGGGGAGGGTAGTATACCTCAGATAGAACTGGAGCTTTTAATGAGCTGAGGTAGGATAACTCTTAGCCTGTAAAATTGATTAGTATAAAAAAATATTTGGTTCTATGAACGAACCCCACCAATGGGTGGGGTTCGAACCCGCGGTCAGAGAGTCTCAAAACTCCAGACTCTGATACGTGAAGGTGGTGTGCCGAAGGTCCTTTGGTAAATATAATTAATTGTATCTACAATATACATATAAATAACAGAATTACTTACATTGCGTAGAAAGACATAAATTATCATAAAATTTCTAGTCAACCCGGCTCGCTAAATTGGATTATAAACCTCGAAATTGAGCAAAATCTTTCGTGTAATTTCTTTTATAGGTTTACCGTGAGGTTGACCAGGGTGAGTGTGAGGTTGACCAGGGTGAGTGTGAGGCTGACCAGGGTGAGTGTGAGGTTGACCAGGGTGAGTGTGAGGTTGACCAGGGTGAGTGTGAGGTTGACCAGGGTGAGTGTGAGGTTGACCAGGGTGAGTGTGAGGTTGACCAGGGTGAGTGTGAGGCTGACCAGGGTGAGTGTGAGGCTGACCAGGGTGAGTGTAAGGCTGACCAGGGTGAGTGTGAGGCTGACCAGGGTGAGTGTGAGGCTGACCAGGGTGAGTGTGAGGCTGACCAGGGTGAGTGTGAGGTTGACCAGGTGAGTGTGAGGCTGACCAGGGTGAGTGTGAGGCTGACCAGGGTGAGTGTGAGGTTGACCAGGGTGAGTGTGAGGTTGACCAGGGTGAGTGTGAGGCTGACCAGGGTGAGTGTGAGGCTGACCAGGTGAGGTAAGGCTGACCAGGGTGAGTGTGAGGTTGACCAGGGTGAGTGTGAGGCTGACCAGGGTGAGTGTGGGGCTGACCAGGGTGAGTGTGAGGCTGACCAGGGTGAGTGTGAGGCTGACCAGTGGTGAGGCTGACCGTGAGTGTGAGCTGACCAGGGTGAGTGTGAGGCTGACCAGGGTGAGTGTGAGGCTGACCAGGGTGAGTGTGAGGCTGACCAGGTGAGGTGAGGTTGACCAGGGGTGGGGGTTGACCAGGGTGAGTGTGAGGTTGACCAGGGTGAGTGTGAGGCTGACCAGGGTGAGTGTAGGCTGACCAGGGTGAGTGTGAGGTTGACCAGGGTGAGTGTGAGGTTGACCAGGGTGAGTGTGAGGCTGACCAGGGTGAGTGTGAGGTTGACCAGGGTGAGTGTGAGGCTGACCAGGGTGAGTGTGAGGCTGACCAGGGTGAGTGTGAGGCTGACCAGGGTGAGTGTGAGGCTGACCAGGGTGAGTGTGAGGCTGACCAGGGTGAGTGTGAGGCTGACCAGGGTGAGTGTGAGGCTGACCAGGGTGAGTGTGAGGCTGACCAGGGTGAGGAGGTTGACCAGGTGAGGAGGCTGACCAGGGTGAGTGTGAGGCTGACCAGGGTGAGTGTGAGGCTGACCAGGGTGAGTGTAAGGTTGACCAGGGTGAGTGTGAGGCTGACCAGGGTGAGTGTGAGGCTGACCAGGGTGAGTGTGAGGCTGACCAGGGTGAGTGTAGGCTGACCAGGGTGAGTGTAGAGGCTGACCAGGGTGAGTGTGAGGCTGACCAGGGTGAGTGTGAGGCTGACCAGGGTGAGTGTGAGGCTGACCAGGGTGAGTGTAGGTTGACCAGGTGAGTGATGAGGTGAGTGTGAGGCTGAGCCGTGAGTGGAGGTTGACCAGGTGAGTGTGAGGTTGACCAGGGTGAGTGTGAGGTTGACCAGGGTGAGTGTGAGGTTGACCAGGGTGAGTGGCGGCCTCCACTACATTGATCTTCACATCCCCCCCCCCACACACACATACACATCATGGATTCCTCGCTATTCTCTCCTTTTGTCTGGCTAGTCATCAACCTTTATGGTATAAATGACAGATCTGGTGGTATATTCCACCTACACCAGGTGTCTGTTCTTTACCTCGTGTTTGATAAGATATAATGCCAAATATATCCCAGTTATAATGTGAGATCTATCCCAGGTTAAGGTTAAGTTAAGATTTTGTTCGGAATTTTAACCCCGGAGGGTTAGCCACCCAGGATAACCCAAGAAAGTCAGTGCGTCATCGAGGACTGTCTGTCTTATTTCCATTGTGGTCCTTAAATCTTGTTCCCCAGGATGCCACCTATACCAGTCGATTAACACCCAGGTACTTTAAACGTGTAAGGAAACACGCCTAATGTTTCCACCCTTGCCAGGGATCGAACTTCGGTGTCCCGTAGCTCGATTGTTAGCTCACTCGACTCACACACGGAGGTCCGTGGGTCGATCCCCGGTACGGCTAGAAAACATTAGGGCGTGTTTCCTTAAGACACTTTCTGTCTATGTTCACCTAGCAGTAAAATAGGTACCTGGGTATTAGTCGACTGGTGTGAGTCGCATCCTGGGGACAAAACTGACCTAATTTTCCCGAAATACTATGCATAACAAGTGGCTTTCTATTTGTCATTGATGTCAGCTAGGCCTGTATACCTTGTACATGTACTTGTAGAAATAAAAACCATTATTATATTATAGTCAGTGTGTGAAGCCAGAGCGTTTCCTAGTAGACCACGGGACACCGTGTTTGAAGAGATATAATGCAAGATATATCCTAGTATATATTCCTTACCTTGTATTCGTTATGTGGTATAATATACGATCTATCCTCTACGATACACACTCAGATCATTAAGACTCGTGAGCAGCCACTCAACTGTCTCAGCCACAGTCACATACAGACTTTGACTCAAAGATTTACACGTGAATTGCAGTAGTTGATCATTGGAGGGGTAAGTCACTCAGTCGGGGATGTGTTCGTGTCGTGTCAGATTGATTTAGTCCACCGTATACACGAAACAATGGCTATTCTGCGCCCCCTACCAGAGTCGATTTTGACTGAATACCTGCGTTACATCCTACTGGTACTTTAGAGTGATTATTATTATTGTTATTATTATTATTAGTGGGGAAACACTAGACTCGAAAGGGTCAAGCACCACCTGGGGACTTGAAGATAATCAGGTTTGATCAAGGGCGGCTAATCCTCCGGGGCTAAAAATCCGAATAAAATCTTATATCTTAGCTAGCATAGCGAGGGAGGGAAGAGGATGCTGGACCATCACTGTCGTAACATCACTCCTGTGACCGGGTTTTTGTTTGGATTTTTAACCCTGGGTGGTTAGCCACCCAGGATATCCTGCTTGGAATGACCAGAATAACCCGAAAAACTCAGTGTCATCGAGGACTGTCTGTCTTATTTCCATTGTGGTCCTTCAATCTTGTCCCCCAGGATGCCACCCACACCAGTCGACTAACACCCAGGTACCTACTTGCTTGCTAGGTGAACGGGGCAACAGGTGTAAGGAAACAAGCCTTGTTTCCTTACACCTTACGTGGTTCGATCCCCTTGCCGGGATCGAACCACGGACACTCAGCGTGTGAAGCAAGAGCATTGCCTACCAGGCCACGGTTTAAAGAGGCGGATCTTCCCAAATTGAAGAGTGTGGTAACCCACACCAGCCAGTGGTACCAACCTTCTTCAGACAGTGATGGAGGTTAAAGTATGGTCACCCACACCAGCCAGTGGTACCAACCTTCTTCAGACAGTGATGGAGGTTAAAGTATGGTCACCCACACCAGCCAGTGGTACCAACCTTCTTCAGACAGTGATGGAGGTTAAAGTATGGTCACCCACACCAGCCAGTGGTACCAACCTTCTTCAGACAGTGGTGGAGGTTAAAGTATGGTCACCCACACCAGCCAGTGGTACCAACCTTCTCCAGACAGTGATGGAGGTTAAAGTATGGTCACCCACACCAGCCAGTGGTACCAACCTTCTTCAGACAGTGGTGGAGGTTAAAGTATGGTCACCCACACCAACCAGTGGTACCAACCTTCTTCAGACAGTGGTGGAGGTTAAAGTGTTGTCACCCACACCAACCAGTGGTACCAACCTTCTTCAGACAGTGATGGAGGGTAAAGTGTGGTCACCCACACCAGCCAGTGGTACCAACCTTCGTCAGACAGTGATGGAGGTTAAAGTGTGGTCACCCACACCAACCAGTGGTACCAACCTTCTTCAGACAGTGATGGAGGTGATTCTCTGGAGGTAAGTTTATATAGGTACAATTGCACGTACGTACAGTTACGCAAATTTAGGTGATTGCAATTATCATATTAACATACAGTAAACGCGAACAAGCGATACAAGATGCAAAACAACCACAGGGAGCGTTGAATGATAGCTCTAGGCCTTTCGTGTTGCAATCAACACATCATCAAGAGTTTGCAATGTTGCAGATATGAGTAGGAAGTCCAGGCAGATTACTTCACGTTGACGTGAACGAATCTGCCTGGACTTAATACTCATTTCTGCAACATTGCAAGCTCCTAATGATGTTTTGATTGCAATATGAAAGGCCTAGAGCTATCATTAAGCTTCCCCTGTGGTTGTTTTACACAGTAACATGTGTGTAAATTACCTAGGATAACCCAAGAAAGGTATGATGACTCACTAATTCTGACCACGAAGTTTCTACTCTGTCCTCACCTACAGAAATTGTCCTGTGAGGGGACAGTGCAGCAGGCAAACTGACCCCAAGAAGCTACCAGCTGTAACCAGCTGCCGGATGTAATAAGGGGAGTGAATATTGCGAGGTGAGATAATTGACGCAATGTATCTAGCACATCTGCTAGGATAGGATGGATAATGAGAACCTTCAGAACTAGGAAAATGATACGATGGATAATGAGAACCTTCAGAACTAGGAAAATGATAGGATGCATAATGAGAACCTTCAGAACTAGGAAAATGATACGATGGATAATGAGAACCTTCAGAACTAGGAATGTCAAGCAAATGATGGTCTTCAAATCGCTTGTTCTCTCTAGGCTGGAATATTCCTGAAGAATAAGACATGCAACATATGGGAATCTTTATTGAGGAAACGTTTCTCCACACAGTGGCTTTATCAGTCCAATACAAAGAGAGGAGATGAGGTATGAGATGTGATCAGTCCCTCAAAACTGATGGTCTGAACACACCGAGGGACTGATTACCTCAAACTGCTCCTCTCTTTACACCTTCTTGGTATTGGACTGATGAAGCCAAAGATTCCCCTATGTTGCACAAGTCTCATTCTTCAACTGTTGGTTTTCAAAACCAATTATTACATCAGGAATATTGCTGTAGGTGAAATTGCTGACCTGGAGAATATACAGAGAATTTTCACTGCACATATAAATACGATAAGGCACCTAAATTACTGGGAACTGTTGAAGTCCCTTGATTTGTACTCCCTGGAACGCAGGCGAGAAAGATACGTGTTAATATACACTAGGAAAATGCTAGAGGGACTAGTCCCAAATCTGTACAAGAAAATCACTCCCTACGAAAGCAAAAGACTTGTCAGGAGATGCAACATTCTCCCAGTGAAAAGCAGGGGTGCCACGAGTACACTGAGAGACAACACAGTGTCAGGTGCCCAAGAGTGTTCAACTGCCTCCCAGCATGCATAAGGGGGATTACCAATAGACTCCTGTCTGTCTTCAAGAAGGCACTGGACAGGCACCTAAGGTCAGTACCTGATCAGCCAGGCTTTGGTTCGTACGTTGGTTTACGTGGGGCCAGCAGTAACAGCCTGGTTGATCAGACCCTGATCCACCACGAGGCCTGGTCTTGGACCGAGCCGCGGGGGCGTTGACCCCCGAAACCCTCTCCAGGTATACTCTAAACCTGTTCATAGATCTGGAACTGATTACCGAAGAAGGGAGAGTAGAAAAAAGGAGTAAAGATGGCAGGCATCGGTGACTCACACTGCATGTGATGGCAGGCGGAAGGGGAGTGAGGGCGGCCGTAATGGTGTATATATTTATTGTGCAATATACCTCAGAATGGGATCACTTACGTGGGCTGGAACAGGCGACCAGAGTAATGATACATCGGACTGTGAAAGACCCACAGTCATAATCCTCATTTTTTTAGATGGTATTCTTTACTGTAGTGTGTACAACTATTCAAACACTTGTAAAATAAGAAACGACTAATATTTATTTCTAGTGATGCCAGGTTAGGTAAGGTTCGTCAGGAAACAGGACAAGTCATATCCGCAGCTGGAACTTTTGGTCATCTGGCCGAGGCCTTCCGCTGGCTAGTGCTGTAACATTGTTCAGTGGGGGAGGGGGGTCTTACAAAGACCCATTGTGACCTCTGTAATCCTGTTTTTTTGCGCTACAGCTCACAGGATGAGCTGCGGGTTAGTTGTATCGACACTCAGGCGATACAACTAACTCTCAACAGTGCCCGTGTCACTACGGCACCAAAATTGTGGCACCCTTGCACGTTCATACAAAGATAACAGCGCCGTACTGCGCTAACTGTGGCACTGCTATGCGGTGATATTCATAATGGACCAAAACCACAAGCTAATGTGCAGAAGGAAAAGAGGAAAATTAGGTACTCTTGTGTCCACTGTGTATACAGTGGCAGTTGTGAGGTGCATTAACTAGTGAAGAATGGGTGTACGTGAGGTACATTATACACTACCTAAGAACTCAGATGTCGTTAGGAAAACTCCTAGTCGTCACCTTATACTTATGCGATAAAAGTTACCATAATACATTATGTAAGAAACTCCAGTGATGAACCAGTCCAGGAAGAGAACTAAAAGGTTCCCAAAGAATGAAGCTGCGTAATTAAAGTGATTTCTTGTACGGTTAAGATTCGTTTACCCATCATATTAAGCCATGTTTCCCTATTTAATGTTCATGTAAACTAGTTTACTTTATCCCTAAAGTATCTTTTTTTTTATTCTAACTGATTTTAACGAAATTTATTTTATATTTTATGGTGTTAATCACGACTGATTTCTACTGTATCTTATAGCTAGGCTACTACAATAAGGTGTCACGAGGCCTCCACTGGATATAAGTAACTTTTTTTTTTTTTTTTTGGGGGGTTTATCCTAAGTATACTATATAAGACAATTGCAATGATTTATAACGTGCAGTTGCACTTATGTATACTGAGAGTCGTGTAATGGTTCCAGGGACTGGTATAATGAGCCCAGGAGCTGATACAATAGGTTCAGGGACTGGGACAGTAGGTTCACGGGACTGCACAATAGGTTCAGGGACTGGCACAGTAGGTTCAGGGACTGGTATATTAGGTCCAGGAACTGGTATAATGGGTCCAGAAACTGGTATAATAGATCCAAATACTGGTATAATAGGTCCAGGGACTGGTACAATAGGCCCAGAGACTGGTATAATAGGCCCAGGACTGGTACAATAGGTCCAGAGACTGGTATAATAGGCCCAGGACTGGTACAATAGGTCCAGAGACTGGTATAATAGGTCCAGGACGGGTACAATAGGTCCAGAGACTGGTATAATAGGTCCAGGACTAGTACAATAGGTCCAGAGACTGGTATAATAGGTCCAGGGACTGGTATAGTAGGCCCAGAGACTGGTATAATAAGTCCAGGGACTGGTACACTAGGTCCAGGTACTCGTATAATAGGTCCAGGAACTGGTACAAGTAAGTTTATTCAGGTATACACAGATACAGTTACATAGATTATCATACATAGCAGCATATGTGTAGAGAACCCAGGATAACCCAAAAAAGTCAGACTGGGACGTACAATAGGTCCAAGGACTGGCATTTTGGGCACAGCGTCTGGGACTCAACTGGGTTAAAAAAATATAATTTCCCCGCAAGTACATCAATATATTTTCAGATGTACGACAGACAATACACTTCTTAACAGTCGTGTTGTGTGTCACGTAAATGATCCTCCTGAAATCATAATTGCATATGAAAATATGTATTTTTTTTCCTTAGTTTGAAATAAGATGCGCCTCTTAAAATATTTTCTAAATCATTAAATAAAAAAGGCACCGAGAACATGTTTTCCTGGGGGGATTTCTAAATACGGGTTAAGTACTTGACTTGAACATGTATTTTTTTCACTAGTGTCAAGATTCAATATAATGAATTTAACCATCAAAAATGCAAACATGGTCAATGAAGTAATAGCTAGCACAATGGAATTAAGGTATGAGGGGTTAAGTATATTAGACACGTTTAAAAATCATGTGATTGTGACCCGGAAATATTTTATCGGTGTTGTGTTGTGGGAGGGAAGTCAGAAGTGCCTTGGATGGACGTGGTTCTGAGTGATCCTTGAAAGTGGTTAATTTTTTACGTATTTCAGCAGCAGTACATCGACAGGTGCCCCTGGGATACCACACACATAGTTACCTGTGTCCACAGCTCAAGATAAGAGAAGTTATTGTATATTAATCGCCGTTGACAGTCATTTTAAAAATTGTCTGCCTCGGTTTTCCCGTGATAACCTTAGAATGCCTCTTCTGATCGGCTTCAAACTTTTATTGCTGATGTATCTTATTGTAGCTCATTAGTGGATTCTTATTGCGTTTTGCATGTGTCAATTTGCTAGTGTTATGCAATATAAGGATACTTTCCCGGGATTATTGAAGTACAGGGAGACGAGGTTATACAGTACGGGGATACCTTCCCGGGGTTATGCAGTACGGGGATACCTTCCCGGGGTTATGCAGCACGGGGATACCTTCCCGGGGTTATGCAGTACGGGGATACCTTCCCGGGGTTATGCAGTACGGGGATACCTTCCCGGGGTTATGCAGTACGGGGATACCTTCCCGGGGTTATGCAGTACGGGGATACCTTCCCGGGGTTATGCAGTACGGGGATACCTTCCCGGGGTTATGCAGTACGGGGATACCTTCCCGGAGTTATGCAGTACGGGGATACCTTCCCGGAGTTATGCAGTACCGGGATACCTTCCCGGAGTTATGCAGTACCGGGATACCTTCCCGGAGTTATGCAGTACGGGATACCTTCCCGGAGTTATGCAGTACGGGGATACCTTCCCGGAGTTATGCAGTACGGGGATACCTTCCCGGAGTTATGCAGTACCGGGATACCTTCCCGGGGTTATGCAGTACCGGGATACCTTCCCGGGGTTATGCAGTACCGGGATACCTTCCCGGGGTTATGCAGTACGGGGATACCTTCCCGGGATTATGCAGTACGGGGATACCTTCCGAGGTCACACAGCTACCGAAATTCACCGTCTTTTTGTTATTGTGTATTCAGACAGTGATTGTGATCAGGGTGCCTAGTTGTAAGAGCCATACTTACCAGTGCCATCGAGTCCTCAAGAGAGGTACTAGGATATACTATACACCAGGAACTATGTGTCTCAGTGTGTATACACCAAGTTGACTTTAAAAAAACGGATTATATTTTTTTTAATGGTGAAACGGTTATGTGGAGCCTTGATCCCATTGTAGTCGATGGGCTTTAAACCATTAACCAACCATTATATTTCTTGATGCTGGTTAGGGGCTCTTGATTCAAGGAACTGGAATTATTCTCCCTTTCATTGATTCCAACCTGAATACCTTTTACCTTTGGTGAGTTCTGAGTTTTTCTACTCCGAGTCCATCCTTGGGTCAGGCTCGTCTGGTGATTGCCTGATCAACCAGGCTGTTGCTGCTGGTGTTTTGTTGACCTAAATATTCATCACAGCCTGGTTGATCTGGCACCTGGTGAAGATACTTCTCCAGTTTCCTCTTGAAGACTTCTACACTTGTTCCAGCAGTGTTTCTGATATCTTCTGGTAAGATGTTGAATAATCTGGGACCACGGATGTTGATACAGTGTTCTCTTATTGTGACCATGGTATCTCTGATTTCCACCTGGTTTTTGCACTTCCTCCCATATCTCTCACTCAGTATGTTATGGAAGTGTGCAGATTTGGGGCCAGGCCCTCAAGTACTTTTCAGGTATCCAGTGAGTGTATATTTACGATTTTAAAGCATTCCCAGTAGTTTAAATGCTTTATTGGCTCTGTGAGGAACATAAACGACCTCTGTGTATGTTTTAGCTATGATATTTCTCCTGCCCTGAACAGGGCTGTCAACACTGAGCAATATTTCAAATGAGAAAGCACGAGTGGTTTGAAAAGTGTCACCAATGGCATTATTTATCTCGTTGTTCTGGCTGTCATGACATTCACCTTGTTGTGTTCTTTGAAAGAAAAGTCAGCCGATATAATTATTCCCAAGTCTTTTTCTTGTGTTCTTTTCGTTCTATGTGACGATCCTCTTGGGTTTTGTATACAGTGACCCTTTTGAGTTCTTCATTCTTTTCATATATAAGCAGCTGGAACTTATCATTGAACGTCATGTTGTTCTCCACTGCCCACTGGAAAACACTGCTTATGTCTTCCTGTAATTTTTCAGTGTCCTCTACCGTAGTGACTTTCATGCTTATTTTAGTGTCATCTGCAAATGATGATACAAAAGTGTGCTGGGTGTTTATATTTGTCTGATATGAGGATACCTGAAGGGTGTTCCGGGGGTCAACGCCCCCGCGGCCCGGTCTATCACCAGGCTTTGCGGTGGAACAGGGACTGATAAGCCAGGCTGTTACTGTTGGCAGCAGGCAAACCAACGTACTAATTACAGCCCGGCTGATCAGGTACTGACTTTAGAGAGTATCTGTCCCACTTCCTCTTGAAGACAGCGTAGATAAGAAACAGACGCTGTATAACTCCTATGGGCTTAGCGCTTTTTCTGAATAAGATATAAATCTGAGGTGTGATTTCAGCACGATTCTAGTAAGACAGTTATTGAGTGAATGATGGTGAAGGTGAGTCTTCTTTTTCGGGTGGGAGACGGACGGTGTGATAAAAATCCCATTTCCTTCTGTGATTAGTCTTTGATTGCAAGAAAGTCAAATATAATTATAGAATTCTTTACTTTGTTACCATTTAAGGTAAATATAATTAGCGCCACTATTAGTTGACTTAATAATGGTCCAGGACTGACCTATATGTCTGAAGTTCTCTCTAAGTGCGGGTTAGTTGTGGATTGTTCTAGCCACGGTGTTGTTGTGGATTGTTCCAGCCCCGGTGTTGTTGTGGATTGTTCTAGCCACGGTGTTGTTGTGGATTGTTCTAGCCCCGGTGTTGTTGTGGATTGTTCCAGCCCCGGTGTTGTTGTGGATTGTTCCAGCCACGGTGTTGTTGTGGATTGTTCTAGCCACGGTGTTGTTGTGGATTGTTCCAGCCCCGGTGTTGTGGATTGTTCTAGCCACGGTGTTGTGGATTGTTCTAGCCACGGTGTTGTGGATTGTTCCAGCCACGGTGTTGTTGTGGATTGTTCTAGCCACGGTGTTGTTGTGGATTGTTCCAGCCACGGTGTTGTTGTGGATTGTTCTAGCCCCGGTGTTGTGGATTGTTCCAGCCCCGGTGTTGTTGTGGATTGTTCTAGCCACGGTGTTGTTGTGGATTGTTCTAGCCCCGGTGTTGTTGTGGATTGTTCTAGCCCCGGTGTTGTTGTGGATTGTTCTAGCCACGGTGTTGTTGTGGATTGTTCCAGCCCCGGTGTTGTTGTGGATTGTTCTAGCCACGGTGTTGTTGTGGATTGTTCCAGCCCCGGTGTTGTTGTGGATTGTTCTAGCCACGGTGTTGTTGTGGATTGTTCCAGCCACGGTGTTGTGGATTGTTCCAGCCCCGGTGTTGTTGTGGATTGTTCCAGCCACGGTGTTGTGGATTGTTCCAGCCACGGTGTTGTTGTGGATTGTTCTAGCCACGGTGTTGTTGTGGATTGTTCTAGCCCCGGTGTTGTTGTGGATTGTTCCAGCCCCGGTGTTGTTGTGGATTGTTCTAGCCACGGTGTTGTTGTGGATTGTTCTAGCCACGGTGTTGTTGTGGATTGTTCTAGCCACGGTGTTGTTGTGGATTGTTCCAGCCCCGGTGTTGTTGTGGATTGTTCTAGCCACGGTGTTGTTGTGGATTGTTCCAGCCACGGTGTTGTGGATTGTTCCAGCCACGGTGTTGTGGATTGTTCTAGCCACGGTGTTGTTGTGGATTGTTCCAGCCACGGTGTTGTGGATTGTTCTAGCCACGGTGTTGTTGTGGATTGTTCCAGCCCCGGTGTTGTTGTGGATTGTTCTAGCCACGGTGTTGTGGATTGTTCTAGCCCCGGTGTTGTTGTGGATTGTTCTAGCCACGGTGTTGTTGTGGATTGTTCCAGCCACGGTGTTGTGGATTGTTCTAGCCACGGTGTTGTTGTGGATTGTTCTAGCCACGGTGTTGTTGTGGATTGTTCTAGCCACGGTGTTGTTGTGGATTGTTCTAGCCACGGTGTTGTGGATTGTTCTAGCCACGGTGTTGTTGTGGATTGTTCTAGCCACGGTGTTGTTGTGGATTGTTCTAGCCACGGTGTTGTTGTGGATTGTTCTAGCCACGGTGTTGTGGATTGTTCTAGCCACGGTGTTGTTGTGGATTGTTCTAGCCCCGGTGTTGTTGTGGATTGTTCTAGCCACGGTGTTGTTGTGGATTGTTCTAGCCCCGGTGTTGTTGTGGATTGTTCCAGCCCCGGTGTTGTGGATTGTTCTAGCCCCGGTGTTGTGGATTGTTCTAGCCCCGGTGTTGTTGTGGATTGTTCCAGCCCCGTTGTTGTTGTGGATTGTTCTAGCCACGGTGTTGTGGATTGTTCTAGCCACGGTGTTGTTGTGGATTGTTCCAGCCACGGTGTTGTTGTGGATTGTTCTAGCCACGGTGTTGTTGTGGATTGTTCTAGCCACGGTGTTGTGGATTGTTCTAGCCACGGTGTTGTGGATTGTTCCAGCCACGGTGTTGTTGTGGATTGTTCTAGCCACGGTGTTGTTGTGGATTGTTCTAGCCCCGGTGTTGTTGTGGATTGTTCTAGCCACGGTGTTGTTGTGGATTGTTCCAGCCACGGTGTTGTTGTGGATTGTTCCAGCCACGGTGTTGTTGTGGATTGTTCCAGCCACGGTGTTGTGGATTGTTCCAGCCACGTTGTTGTGGATTGTTCCAGCCACGGTGTTGTTGTGGATTGTTCCAGCCACGGTGTTGTTGTGGATTGTTCCAGCCACGGTGTTGTTGTGGATTGTTCCAGCCACGGTGTTGTGGATTGTTCTAGCCACGGTGTTGTGGATTGTTCCAGCTACGGTGTTGTGGATTGTTCTAGCCCCGGTGTTGTGACTTGTATTCTCTTACACTCAAGGAGAGTCGTGGCAGCTCCTGTCCCCGCCTCTTCGCTGGTCGCTACTTGGTCCACTCTCTCCTCTTCTTAAAGTTATGTATGGATACTGCCTCCACGGGGCTTACCAATAGACCCCTGGCTGTCTTCAAGCAGACACTGGACAGGCACCTAAAGTCAGTACCTGACCAACCGGGCTGCGGTTCGTACGTCGGTTTGCGTGCGGCCAACAGGAACAGCCTGGTTGATCAGGCCCTGATTCACCATGAGGCCTGGTCACAGACCGGGCCGCGGGGGCATTGACCCCCCGGAACCCTCTCCAGTTAACTACATCACTCTCCAGATTGTTCCACTTTCTGACAACTCTGTTACTGAAATAGTTCTTCAGTAACATTTGTGTGGTTCAGGGGTCGATACTCAGCTCCTGGCCCCGCCTAAGTGTGTGTGTGTACTCACCTAATTGTAGTAGCAGTGGTCGAGTGTGTGTGTCTGTGTGTGTACACTAAGATATTATGTTAGTCCGTCTTTTAATGATTAAATTAGTCTTGATGTTTTTGTATAAAGGAATTGCATCCTTAATGACCCACGCGAAGAATGTTTTATTAACATTATTATCTTGAGTTTAATAACTCAGAATAAACCCCCAAAAAGCAGTATGGCTTATTTCCATTTAGGTAATGAGGTTCTCCACAACACTCCATTAACTCCTAGATATCAACTGCTAGGTGGAAAGTGGCAGTAGGTGTTAGGAGACTTGCTAGTACGTTTCTGCCTGCCCAGGATTGACTTTGTTGGGTTATTCTGGGTAATTTACACTATGATAATTGTACTTATGTGTACCTATACCTAAATAAACTTACTAGATCCTTTGATGTGCGAGCCGAGGCCTTGGTCACGTCTACCCATACGGACGTAACCTTCTGACCGCTGGAGGACCGAACCTCCAGCGCTGGAAAGTCTGATAATACCACCAATATACGAGGCAAGTTACACAAATAACCCGCATATACGAGAAAGAAACTTATGACGACGTTTCGGTCCGATTTGGACCATTAAGTAGCCACACGCTAACACATGAAGGTAAGGAAGCCAGTATATATACGAGAGGACATGGTCGGAAGAAAGTAGGAAGTGGAGAAGTAGTGGCAGAGGTAATGCTGGCAGTGGAAGTAGCAGTAGTAGAAATAGTAGTAGTAAGATAGGCCTTGAGCCTAACACACTAGATAATCCGGGTAAATGCAGGACCACAGACTGAAAGAATCCCCTCTTATGAAAGTAAGTGGAAGTGTCAGCGAGTGCATGAAAATACACACACACACAGACACTAAACATGAGGACGTTATAATGCTTAGCTCGTAACTTGAAGGTATTGCAGAAGTCGCCTCCATAATGTTTACATCTTCCGTAATTCCTCATATTTGGGACTATCAATGTAACGGTTTCCACAGTGATTATTGCTGCGATTGAACCCAGTGCAAACGTTGGTGTGCTTCCATACACTTGCTGCCTCTGTTCTCATAGCAGTAAATAGGTACCTGGGTGTTAGTTCACGGTTGTGGGTCTCATACCTGGGGAAGATAAATTCCCCTAAAGTAAATAAACCAGACGTAGTGGCTTTATTTATCTTTTATCTCTACATTTACTTGTTCCTCTTACTGTTTCCAGACCAAAAATGTGTTTGTAAACATTCTCTTCCCTCACTTGCCTCTTCACCTGGCAGGTGTGTGCCTGGCTCCCTGGCAGGTGTGTGCCTGGCTCCCTGGCAGGTGTGTGCCTGGCTCCCTGGCAGGTGTGTGCCTGGCTCCCTGGCAGGTGTGTGCCTGGCTCCCTGGCAGGTGTGTGCCTGGCTCCCTGGCAGGTGTGTGCCTGGCTCCCTGGCAGGTGTGTGCCTGGCTCCCTGGCAGGTATGTGCCTGGCTCCCTGGCAGGTGTGTGCCTGGCTCAGGGTGGTATCATACGACCTTCACGTACTATGGCTGCCTATCAAACAAACCCGTGCCTAAATAAACTTTAAAAGAGAGCTGCCTTTTATTTATATCACCTGGCACATTTTACAGTCAAGGTCTGACTAATTTTTTTTATAAGATACGCAAAAGACTTAGGAACTAAGTCTATGAAAGGGTTAATGTAATTGAAAACATAGGATGATAGACTGACTTACCTGAGTGTTTGCTCAGCACCGAGTAACGTGAGAGGTGAGGGTGCTGCTGGCTGCAGCTTCGAGAGTGCTGACTTCCACATGCTGCTGCCTCTTGCTCTCCCTCAAGGTGGGTAGTTGCAGCCCCTAGTCCACACTGGTGGTGTGCCTGGCTGCAGCTCCCGGTCCACACTGGTGGTGTGGCTGGCTGCAGCTCCTAGTCCACACTGGTGGTGTGGCTGGCTGCAGCTCCTAGTCCACACTGGTGGTGTGGCTGGCTGCAGCTCCCGGTTCTTACTAGGGTGTGGCTGGTTGCAGATCCCGGTTCTTACTAGTGGTGTGGCTGGTTGCAGATCCTGGTCCACACTAGTGGTGTGGCTGGCTGCAGCTCCCGGTTCTTACTAGTGGTGTGGCTGGCTGCAGCTCCGGTTCTTACTAGTGGTGTGGCTGGTTGCAGCTCCCGGTTCTTACTAGTGGTGTGGCTGGTTGCAGATCCCGGTTCTTACTAGTGGTCTGGCTGGTTGCAGATCCTGGTTCTTACAAGTGGTGTGGCTGGCTGCAGCTCCTGGTTCTTACTAGTGATATAGTTGACTGCAGCTCCTAGTCCACACTAGTAGTGTGGCTGTCTGCAGCTCCTGGTTCTTACTAGTGGTGTGGCTGGCTGCAGCTCCCGGTTCTTACTAGGGGTGTGGCGGGTTGTAACTCCTGGTCCACACTAGTGGTGTGGCTGCTGCAGCTCCTGGTCCACTCTGGTTGGTGTGGCGGGTCTGCAGATCCTGGTTTTACTAGTGGTGTGGCGGTTGCAGCTCCTGGTCCCACTATTGGTGTGACTGGCTGCAGCTCCTGGTCCACACTATTGGTGTGACTGGCTGCAGCTCCTGGTCCACACTATTGGTGTGGCTGGCTGCAACTCCTGGTTCTTACTAGTGGTGTGGCTATTTGCAGCTCCTGGTCCACACTAGTGGTGTGGCTGGCTGCAGATCCTGGTTCTTACTAGTGGTGTGACTGGCTGCAGCTCCTGGTCCACACTAGTGGTGTGGCTGGCTGCAGCTCTTGATCCAGTGATGTGACTGCCACCCTGACGCTGTGTGAACGCAGTAGTGTACCACTCCTACAGGATGCTGGCTTCACTAAGAACCCAGCATCTCCTTCAGCATAAGGGTAGGGATATTTCCCCTTTCGTCTAAATCTGACACTGTCGATAACACAAATTATGGATATGGATCGTGGAATAATTTGTGAATATTTTATCTTGCTTTGTGATTATGATTTACACGATACTAGAGTGAATTGGTCACGTCAGTAGCGAATTGTTAATGGTAGCGTTAGAATTATATGTCAAATAGAACTTTATAGCGATGAATAACCAAGCGATTCTGCTGTTTTGTATAACAAAACTAGTGGTGTGGCTGGCTACAGCTCTTGGTTTCCTGATTTCTCTTCTGTACCAACATCTGCTGACAGAGATACATATGCCAGTACATGAATTTCAGTAAATCACACACACACAGTAACTAAGGGAAGGCATCTCCCACACCACAAATGTATGCTAAGGCGTTTAACTATATAAATAAAACCTGGAGACAGGTTGGTCTCGGGTGAGATCCTCTACTGCATGAAGGAATATAGGAGAAATACTTGGTGCAAAATAAACCTTTGTGAGGAGACTGTTTTGCAACACTGTGTGAAGATGTGCAACACTGTGTGAAGATGTGCAACACTGTGAAGATGTGCACTGAGGTAAAGATGGGTTGGTGACATGCTTCATGTCTTTACAGGAATACAAGTCAGTGAGAGAAGACCTGGTAGTGGACACAAGTCAGTGAGAGAAGACCTGGTAGTGGACACATGTCAGTGAGAGAAGACCTGGTAGTGGACACAAGTCAGTGAGAGAAGACCTGGTAGTGGACACATGTCAGTGAGAGAAGATCTGGTAGTGGACACATGTTAGTGAGAGAAGATCTGGTAGTGGACACAAGTCAGTGAGAGAAGACTGGTAGTGGACACAGTCAGTGAGAGAAGATCTGGTAGTGGACACAAGTCAGTGAGAGAAGATCTGGTAGTGGACACAAGTCAGTGAGAGAAGACCTGGTAGTGGACACAAGTCAGTGAGAGAAGATCTGGTAGTGGACACAAGTCAGTGAGAGAAGATCTGGTAGTGGACACAAGTCAGTGAGAGAAGATCTGGTAGTGGACACAAGTCAGTGAGAGAAGACCTGGTAGTGGACACAAGTCAGTGAGAGAAGACCTGGTAGTGGACACATGTTAGTGAGAGAAGACCTGGTAGTGGACACAAGTCAGTGAGAGAAGATCTGGTAGTGGACACAAGTCAGTGAGAGTAGACCTGGTAGTGGACACAAGTCAGTGAGAGAAGACCTGGTAGTGGACACATGTCAGTGAGAGAAGACCTGGTAGTGGACACAAGTCAGTGAGAGAAGACCTGGTAGTGGACGCAAGTCGTGAGAGAAGATCTGGTAGTGGACACAAGTCAGTGAGAGAAGACCTGGTAGTGGACACATGTTAGTGAGAGAAGACCTGGTAGTGGACGCAAGTCGTGAGAAAAGATCTGGTAGTGGACACAAGTCAGTGAGAGAAGATCTGGTAGTGGACATAAGTCAGTGAGAGAAGATCTGGTAGTGGACACAAGTCAGTGAGAGAAGACCTGGTAGTGGACACAAGTCAGTGAGAGAAGACCTGGTAGTGGACACAAGTCGTGAGAGAAGATCTGGTAGTGGACACAAGTCAGTGAGAGAAGACCTGGTAGTGGACACAAGTCAGTGAGAGAAGACCTGGTAGTGGACACAAGTCAGTGAGAGAAGACCTGGTAGTGGACACAAGTCAGTGAGAGAAGACCTGGTAGTGGACACAAGTCAGTGAGAGAAGACCTGGTAGTGGACAAAGTCAGTGAGAGAAGACCTGGTAGTGGACACAAGTCAGTGAGAGAAGACCTGGTAGTGGACACAAGTCAGTGAGAGAAGACCTGGTAGTGGACACAAGTCAGTGAGAGAAGACCTGGTAGTGGACACAAGTCAGTGAGAGAAGACCTAGTAGTGGACACATGTCAGTGAGAAGACCTGGTAGTGGACACAAACCAGTAAGAGTAAGACCTGGTAGTGGACACAAGCCAGTAAGAGTAAGACCTGGTAGTGGACACAAGCCAGTAAGAGTAAGACCTGGGAGTAAACATGAAAACCATCTCACAGTCAAGCATACAAAGAAACTAATAAAATTGCACGTATATATTTGCCACCAGATAGATTACCTGAGCTCCGATTAAAATAGGAAACTGCACCTAGTATCTCAGGAAGAGAGGAGAAAGCAGAAATATGGTCACGACGTAAAAGATTCTCAGGTGCATACACAGAGTGGGAAAAAAAACCACAAATGCAAATACATCAGTGAATCATTGTAGCAGAAGTTTTAGTGTGAATGTAGTGAGGAAGAACCAACAGTGCTTTAATACAACCTATTTTTATTTACTAAGTTATTTTTTAAGTTTTAAGTTAGGTTACGTAAAACTTACGAAAAGTATATTTCAACAGTTATATAATCAGATACACTTGTCATAGTCACAGACACCAACACTTGTCATAGTCACAGACACCAACACTTGTCATAGTCACAGACACCAACACTTGTCATAGTCAGACACATAATTGCTACACCCTGATACGCGCGCCACAGACATCAAAGACTCGTGACACAGTATTATCGTTCGTGTATACGTACACAACCAAGCGACAATATCCCTCACGCTTACTTCACACCAACAGCAGCGGCAGATAGTTACTTTATCTCGGTCACTTTAACCGTTTACAATAAGTTTAACGACCAGATAAAATAGGTAATTTCACAATGCTGCTAAGTTGCGATAAAACAAATGAAATACGATAACTTGCAGAGCGTGAGTCAACTTGTTTTGCGCTCCTCTCTCAGTATTCACATGGTCTCCAGGAAAGAACAAGAGCGGTGTACTGAGTTAGGGTGTGAGACGAAGGTAGATTATGGGAGGACTTCCAGGGTGATATTGATTGTGGTTCTTTCGTGAGTTGACGAGTGACTGGGAGAGAGGCACGCACCATACCTGGGTCAGACCTCCGCTCCTAGACACTGCGCGCGCCTCACATCTCACATTTTAATGAAGGAAATAGTGGTAGAGTGAGCCTTTGTTGTGACAAAGCTCTGTAGAGCTTTATCAGTTCATGCCTTGAATAAATATCTACATTAAGCGAAACTTCCTTCTTCTTTCTTTCAAGGCACCGGCCGTATCCCATCGAGGCAGGGTGGCCCAAAAAGAAAAACGAAAGTTTCTCTTTTTAACTTTAGTAATGTATACAAGAGAAGTAGTTACTAGTCCCTTGTTCTTGGCATGTTAGTCGACTCTTACGACACACATGGCTTACGGAGGAAGACTTCTCTTCCACTTTCCCATGGAAATAAGAGGAAATAAATAAGAACAAGAACTAGTAAGAAAGCAAAAAGCCCAGAGGGGTGTGTATATATATGCTTGTACATGAATGTGTAGTGTGACCTAAGTGTAAGTAGAAGTAGCAAGACGTACCTGAAATCCTTCATGTTTGAGACAAAAAATACACCAACAATCCTACCATCATGTAAAACAATTACAGGCTTTCGTTTTACACTCACTTGGCAGGACGGTAGTACCTCCCTGGGTGGTTGCTGTCTACCAACCTACTACCTAGATAGGGCGAAACGTTCCATAAAAGCCGTGTTCTGGACCGCTTATTTTTCCATTACCGTTGAAAGTCTACAATAGTTGTATCCTGTACTGGTAAAAATAAAGACTTATTATTATTGTTGTTGTTGTTATTAAAGTTTATCCAGGAACTATTACACAATCTTTGGATGATTACAGTTGTTTAGTTCGGCCTGGGTCCTTGCAGCAGTGCTGGTTTATAACTGTGATTTTGATCCAGAGTTTGTGTGATCTTGGTGTATAAAGTAGCGAGAGATTGGCCAAACAGGACGTTTGGCCAGGCAAGGTTAGATTAGGTAAGTTTTCTCAGGAAACAGGACAAGTGTGTCCTGACGCTGGTCTCAGTTATATGATGACCCACAGCTGGAGCTTTTGGTCATCTGACCGAGGCCTTCTACTGGCTTACCCCTCCACCCCTTTAAAAATTATAGTTATTATTATAACCATTTTTTATCTCTGGCCAAGCAAGAGGAGGTTTGGCTAACCAAGTTTGGCCAAACGAGAGTAAGTTTGGCCAAAAATGAGGATTCTAAATTCATTGTTGCAACAACTCCGCGGATATCACTCTGGGTATCACTGGGTATCACTCTGAACATCACGAAGTCAATGGATTACCTTGGTGTTGATCCTTCCCGGGAGTTGTCTTGAAGAGTGAGACACGTATGCAACATATGGAAATCTTTAATAAGGAAACATTTCGCCACACAGTGGCTTCATCAGTCAAATACAAAGCAGAAAGGTGTAAGGAGAGGATTTGTTTGAGGTAATCAGTCCCTCGGCCTTGAGTCGATGTGTTCAGTCCATCAATCTTGTAGAAAGTACAGCATGGTGGTGGATGTGGAGGTAGATACTTGGAATGAGGTATTGGAAAAGATGTTGGAAACGTGTTTGGTAATGGAGTTGGTGGGGAGGATTATATATCTCTTCTGGGCAGTGTCTTCTCTGGGTGTGTTGAAGATGTTTAATGCCCGTCGTCTACAGTCTCTAATGAAGTGACGAGGATAGTGAAGTTTAGACAAAACTTGTTCAATAAGGGAGCATTCTTCCTCAAGGAACTCACTGCTGCAGATTCTGAGTGCGCGCAGGAAAAAGCCTATAATTACACCACGTTTAGTCTTGGTGTCGTGGTGAGAGTAGAAGTGGAGAAGATCGTGTTGGTTGGTAAGTTTTCGATAGACTTTAAAACGAAGTTCTTGATCAGTTTTACAGAGAAGAACATCAAGGAAAGGAAGAGTGTTGTCGACTTCTTCTTCTAGTGTGAGTTCCTTGAAGAAGAATGCTCCCTCATTGAACAAGTTTTTTCCAAACTTCACTATCCTCGTCACTTCACTAGAGACTGCAGACGACGGGCATTAATCTTCAACACACACAGAGAAGACACTGCCCAGAAGAGATACATAGTCCTTCCCACCAACTCCATTGCCAAACACGTTTCCAACATTTTTTCCAATACCTCATTCTTGGAAACTTGCGTTTGTTTCCTTTTATTATTACTATTACTATTATTATTATATTTTTATTATTATTTTATTAGTTTTACTATTTCTATTAGTTTTTTTATTAATATTATTATTACTGTTATTATTTGAGGAAGCGCTAAACCCATTGAGATCATGTAGCGCCTGATGAATGGGGGAAGTAATCATGTTTGATCCAGGGAGGGCAGTTGCAGTTCCTTGGATCAAGAACCTTTCAGCGGCATCAAGGGACAGCCTAGTGTGGAGGGTTTCTCAGTTCAGCTCTTTTTCTTTTTCCCTCTCCATTCATTCTCTCTTCTTCTCACTACTTATCTCATTATTTTCTTCTATTTTATAATTTCTTCTTTCTTCTTTCTATCTTTACTATATTACTCTCTTTTCTCATTCACTAAAATCTTTCTCTACTTTCTCTTTCTACTCTAGTTCTTCTATCTCTATTATCTCTCTCTCTCTCTCTCTCTCTCTCTCTCTCTCTCTCTCTCTCTCTCTCTCTCTCTCTCTCTCTCTCTCTCTCTCTCTCTCTCTCTCTCTCTCTCTCTCTCTCTCTCTCTCTCTCTCTCCCCTCTCCCCTCTCTCTCTCTCCTCTCTCTCTCTCTCTCTCTGGATTATTCCTTCTTTACTTATCAGCTACTGTATCCAGTTGATTTTCTTCGTATATTTATAATTTCTTCATTAGTCATGTCTTTCTAACCTTTAACATATATTAATCTCTTTTCTCACATGTCACATAAAGAAAAATGACGTTTCGGTCTGACTTTGGACCATTAGTCGAACCAATAGGTTGTCAAGTTTCTTTCCCTTTGTGTGGGTTGTTTATGTATTGAAGAGATAATTTGCCTTCAAGTATTCGTGCCGTTTCAACACAAACGGAACGTCGAAAGAACCAGTCAACCCCAGTAGTTTTGGCGTCGAGTTGCATCTTCAGGCGAGAGTATCACACATTTTCTCACCGCCTGTATAGTAAAGGAGGCGGTCAGTCGGATTCTTCCTTGTAGATTGTATTTCTTAAGCTTTGTACATGAATGGTACACAATACTGACAGGATGAAAATTAGACACATGTTCAACATCTGGGTATCTTTATTGTAGACGTTTCGCCCTCCAGTGACTTTATACAAATTCAAGGACATAATTGGAAGACAGTAGAACTATATACAACAGATGAGGTAATCAGTCGCTCAGTCTTGGAGTTGGTGTGAAGAGCACCGTAGTATTGAAGAAACTAGAGCACAGGCAAGAAGGCTGGCGCTTATATACTGGCGTCAGGTGGTAAGGGATGGGTAGCAGACGAAGACATTGTCACTGGTAGGCGGGATTCCCCAGTGGAAGTAGGTCCTTGAATTTGTATTGATAAAGCCACTGGATGGCGAAACGTCTGCAATAAAGATACCCAGATGTCTAATTTCCTTAAGCTTTCATTGCCAGCTCTGTCCTCTTCCTCGTGTTTCTATGGCACTAGTCTTTCTACCATACCTAGTTCTCGCTACGCATAGCGTTCTCCTTCCTTCTCTTCCTCATCCACTCTCCATCCATCGAAGTCACTTCATTTTGTGACTCACGAAATCGTAATAACACGATAGGGGTTTGAACCCATGGTGACTGAGTCCTAAAATTCACAGGCCAGTGCGTTAACCACTGAACCAGCTGACTTTAAAAAGATTCATCCAAGTAGGTACATTTCTGGGACTTGTCATGGGTTCAAGTCCCACCCGTTCCCTGATTTGATATTTTTCACAATTCTATTATTAAATGCTCGATTCAGACCTGATTGGATTAGGCCAGTAGATAACGTGGAATTGCCTATCATGGGCCAGTAGGCCTGCTGCAATGCTCCTTTCTTATGTACTGTCAGCCCAGCAATGGCGGCGCCAAAGGAAAGGGGTGGGAGTGCTTCCATAATTTCTATCAGCTATCAAATAAAAAATAATAACTCAGCTTCAAGACAAGTCGTGTGGCCTCCCTTCCAACTAGATAGCCACCTCAAAGCTTCTCCTATACGCCAGTCACTTCATCCTAGTCGTAGTCTAGTTTGTTCGACATTGCTAGACATGATAAGCAAAACAGTGTGTGTAGAGTTCTATGTTAGATCCTATCCCAGACGCCTCAGTCCCCATAGTAATGCTAAGAAATCCCCTCCCCCCTCACTGTGCTCCATTACCTATCCATGATATTTCCTGCTTGCCTTCGTTGGCAAAGTAAGTTTATTTACGTACAGTTACACAAATTATCAAAAATAGTAACATACGTGTAAATTTCCTTGGATAACTCCAAAAAAGTCAAAGTGACTTCCGTTGGGGTCCTTGTAATATCTTATTATCTAAACCTTAAAAGTTAAAACAGCTAAGTAACTCAACTGTGTGAAAGTCAGTTACAATAAATAAGAACATAAGAATGGAGGAACACTGCAGAAGGCCTACTGGCCCATACAAGGCAGGTCCTTATCAAGGTAAAGAGAGGATCAGCCTACAGTAATAAGTACATGAATGTTAGCTATACAAAGAATCTTCTCCCTTTCTGTAGCTTCATTCATTAGGTACCTGTTATCTCTCTTCCATGCCTGGCCCTCGGGTTACTGTTCATATACAGCGTGACGGGGTGTAAGTTGTATGCCTAAGTCTGCTGTATCAGAACATTTAGCTCCCCTTCACACTGCTTGTCACACTGGACTGTTGACAAACATGCTTCCCTACACAAGTGTTGTGGGTTAGCCTCACTTTGCCGTATGCACCAATGTTAACCACTGTGATTGAACTCCCGTTTTTTGTTTCCACATCGACCCACTTGATACTATTTCGTTGTCTGCTCGACCATGTGAAGTATCTAAGTCATGGCGCCAGAATCAGTCATGGAGGTTCTCCACATTACACCCGCACGCTCGTGTGTTGGAATGACTTGTCAATGGTCCAGTCACCATATTGTATATTTTGTTCTTTATGGAGTTTATCCCCACCATTTATCTTGAGGGTCTTTGCTTATCCGTAAAGAAACTGCCTATCACTTAACAGCGTCGTTAGTGTGTTAAGTTTACAAATAGTGACTAATACCGATATGTAAGAAAGATATATAGAGTAACTAGGATATTTTTTAAGGAAACGTTTGGCCATCCAGTGGTTTTATACAGCCACTGGCTAGCGTAACCCTTCCTTCATAAGATGTCTTTCTTACGTATCTTTCTTACGTCACCTTGGTATTGAATACAAACAAGTAGTTTTAAAAAGACACTTGAGCAAACACTAGGATGCATTAAGAAAGTAGGCTGGCTGCCTGAAGGGGAAAGAGTGCAAATCTTACGGTCAAATTCTTACATATCCTTCATGTAACTGGCGGTCTCACAAGCCATACCTGGAGGGTGCTCCGGGGGTCAACGCCCTCGCGGCCCAGTCCATGACCAGGCCTCGTGGTGGATCATGGCCTGATCAACCAGGCTGTTACTGCCGGTCATACGTAATCCAACGTACAAGCCCCAGCCCGGCTACTCAGGTACTGACTTTAGGTATGTGTCCAGCTCCCTCTTGAAGATAGCCAGGGTCTATTGGTAATCCCCCTTATGTATGCTGGGAGGCAGTTGACACTTATTGTGTTCTCTTAGTGTACTCATGGCGCCCCTGCTTCTCACTAGGGGGATGTTGCATCGCCCCTGACGAGTCTTTTGCTTTTGTACAGAGTGATTTCCATGTGCAGATATGAAAATAGTCCCTCTAAGATTTTCCAAGATCTTCTAGATGAATATTATGATGTATCTTTCCTCTTAACCATAAACATATGTGGATTTCTCACACGGTTTGCAGCCAATTTCTGTTAGGTCAAAGATTTTGCCCCAAAGTGGCTAGCATATTGTGCACCCCAAAAGGGGTTTACAGGAGTACATCTGGATTTATATCTACAGTTCACTTATCTGTTGCAAGCAAATTTATGAAACTTGCTTAATATATCTGGTATCTTATTTTCGTTAATAGGATATCTTGACATATTGCAGGTTATTATACTGTCTCTATTCCTCAATAAGTGGACAATAAAGCACATAGTGTTCAAGATAATGACCATAGGGCTGGCCACATTGTATTTGGTATGATCATCTTTGTGTCTGCCAAACTGCCAGAAGTACTTGTAACTAAACCTAAACCTGGCCACTACAACATCTGTGTTAACAATGCAAGTTGCTCCATGAACGTACTTATCTACGTTCATGTTATTATAGTGGGTTATAGATCTACTCAGACTTCTAACTGCAGTCCTATGACATGCAGTTCATGATTTATTTCTCTCCTAATATTATTTCTAATGCTAGACACATACACCAAAGTTATATTCTACTTTTTTCTTCATGGTACCTTTGTTTAGCTATCTTAACAGGTTTTCATGAAGGAGTAATCCAGTGTGTGATGGAGTCCATAACAATTGTACATTAATTCCTTTTTCCGGATTTTTGACTATCTATATCTGGCATGTTGTTAGTAATTATAGAATCAGTAATAATCAGAGAGTCACGCTCAGTGTCATAAGTTAGTTTTAACCGGGTCAGTGACTTCCATAAAAAAATAATTTATAACCACAACGAAAAAAATATATAAATATAAGATAAGACGATTAAACATTCTGACGCTGGGAATAAAAACGGACAACCACAGAGAGCAATAGACATAATTATGTCAGATTTTCACCGTTTAGGTTGGCTTCATCAGTTACCCATTAAACTGTCTTTAAAACAGTGAAATGATGTCTGATTAGGAGGGGCTGCGCACACCCGCCCAAGGAGAGTTTCTCTACTCTGAGCCCGGCCATGGGCCAGGCTCATCTGGTGCTCGCCTGGTCAACCAGGCTGTTGCTCCTGGAGGCACGCTGCCCCACATATCCATCACAGCCTGGTTGATCTGGCACCTGGTGAAGATACTTGTCCAGTTTCCTCTTGAAGGCTTCTACACTTGTTCCAGCAGTGTTTCTGATATCTTCTGGTTAGATGTTGAATAGTCTGGGACCCCGGATGTTGATACAGTGTTCCCGTATTGTCCCCACCGCACCCCTGCTCCTCATTTGGTTTATTTTACACTTCCTCCCATATCTCTCACTCCAGTATGTTGTTATGGCAGTGTGCAGATTTGGGACCAGGCCCTCAAGTACTTTCCAGGTATATATTATCATGTATCTCTCTCTTCTCCGCTCCAATGAGTACATGTTCAAGACTTGAAGGTGTTCCCAGTAATTTATGTGCTTTACTGGCTGTATGTGAGCCGTAAACGATCTCTGTATTTGTTCCAGCTCTGATATTTCTCCTGCCCTGAACGGGGCCGTCAGCACTGAGCAGTATTCTAAGTGAGGGAGCACTAGCGATTTGAAGAGTGTCACCATCGGCATTATTTCCCTTGTTTTGAAAGTTCTCAATACCCACCCCGTCATCTTCCTGGCTGTTGTGATCTTTGTCTTGTTATGGACTTTAAAAGACAGATCAGCAGACAATTATTCTCAGGTCTTTTACGTGTTCCTTTCGTTCTATTTGGTGACCCTCTTGAGTTTTGTATATAGTGTTCCTTTTGAGTTCTCCATTCTTTCCATACCTCAGCAGCTGAAACTTATCACCATTGAACGTCATGTTGTTCTCCACTGCCCACTGGAAGACCCTGCTTATGTCTTCCTGTAATTTTTCAGTGTCTTCTACCGTAGTGACTTTCATGCTTATTTTAGTGTCATCTGCAAATGATGATACAAAAGTGTGCCGGGTGTTTTTATCTGTTTGCTATGAGGATGAGAAACAGCAGAGGTGCCAGGACAGTACTTTGGGGTACTGAGCTTTTGACCTTGCTGATGCTGGATCTTGCCCTGTTCACTACTACTTTTTGTGTTCTGTGTGTTAGGAACCCGAAAATCCATCTGCTTACCTTTCCCGTAATGCCCATGGCCCTCATTTTGTGCGCTATCACTCCATGATAGCATTTGTCAAACGCCTTTTCAAAATCTGTGTAAATCACATCTGCGTTTTAGTCGTCTTCCAATGCCTCCGTAATTCTGTCATAATGGTTCAGCAGCTGTGACAGGCATGATCGTCCCGCTCTAAAGCCATTCTGGTTCGGGTTATGTTGGTTGTGCTGGTCCATGAACTTTGTAATCTGCCGTCTCATCACTCTTTCAAAGATTTTTATGATGTGAGAAGTTAGGGCTACTGGTCTGTAATTTTTAGCTAGTGCTCTACTACCTCCCTTATGCAAAGGAGCTATGTCTGCACTCTTTAAGGCCTCTGGTATTTCACCTAGATCTAAGCTCTTTCTCCAAAGAATGCTGAGTGCTCGTGCTTATGGTACTTTGCACTTCTTTATAAACAGAGTATTCCATGAATCTGGTCCAGGTGGTGAGTGAGTGGGCATGTTGTCCATTTATTTTTCGAAATCTATGGGATTTGTACTAATGTCAGTTAGGTGGTCTGCGCGGCCTTCTACTGGAGTGAAAAATATTTCTGCATTTTCTACCTTGCTGTCATTTAGTGGATTTCTGAACACCGACTCATACTGTTCTTTTAGGATTTCACTCATTTACTGTTCATCGTCAGCATACGAATCTCCTCTCAATAATGAATTTTTTGGAATATCCTAAGCAATTTACACTATGTATGATAATTTTACTTATGTGTACCTGTGGGTAAATAAACTTATTCTTAATGTGCAGATTATTTGAGATGCGCTCTGCTGAGATTCCAACCCAGTGCACTTCTGCTTCCTGTAGCTCGGTTGGTAGCGCACTCAGCACTCACACATTGAGGTCCTTGGTTCGATTCCTGGTACGGGTGGAAAAATTGGAGACGTGTTTTCTTAAGAGACCTGCTGACCCTGTTCACCTAGCAGTAAGTAGGTATCTGGGTGTTGGCTGACTGGTGTGGGTCACATCCTGTTTACCTGGAGAGAGTTCCGGGGGTCAAGGCCCCCGCGGCCCGGTCTGTGACCAGGCCTCATGGTAGATCAGGGCCAGATCAACCAGGCTGTTACTGCTGGCCGCACACAGTCCAACGTACGAACCACAGCCTTGCTGGTCAGGTACCGACTTTAGGTGCCTGTCCAGTGCCTGCTTGAAGACAGCCAGGGGTCTATTGGTAATCCCCCCTTATGTATGCTGGGAGGCAGTTGAACAATCTTGGGCCCCTGACACTTATTGTGTTGTCTCTCAACGTGCTAGTGGCACCCCTGCTTTTCATTGGGGGATGTGGCATCGTCTGCCGAGTCTTTTGCTTTCGTAGGGAGTGACTCTCGTGTGCAAGTTTGGTACTAATCCCTCTAGAATTTTCCAAGTGTATATAATAATGTATCTCTCCCGCCTTCGTTCTAGGGAGTACAGGTTTAGGAACTTCAAGCGTTCCCAGTAATTGAGGTGGTTTATCGCAGTTAAGGTTATCTTCACATTTTCTAGGTCAGCAATTTCACCCGCCTTGAAAGGTGCAGTTAGTGTGCAGCAATATTCCAGCCTAGATAGAACAAGCGACCTGAAAAGTGTCATCATGGGCTTGGCATCCCTGGTTTTGAAGGTTCTCATTATCCATCCTGTCATTTTTCTAGCAGATGCGATTGCTACAGTGTTATGGTCCTTGAAGGTGAGATCCTCTGACATGATCACTCCCAGGTCTTTGACATTAGTTTTTCGGTCTATTGTGTGGTTGGAATTTGTTTTAAAGATTTGGTTGATGTCTGCTTGGAGTCTTGCAATGTCTTCAATGGTGGACACTGTCATGCAGATTCGGGTGTCATCTGCAAAGGAAGACACAGCACTGTGGCTTATATCCCTGTCTATGTCCGATATGAGGATGAGGAACAGGATGGGAGTGAGTACTGTTCCTTGTGGAACAGAGCTTTTCACCGTAGCCGCCTCAGACTTTACTCTGTTGACTACTACTCTTTGTGTTCTACTTGTTAGCAAATTATACATCCATCTACCAACTTTTCCTGTTATTCCTTTATCACGCATTTTGTGTGCTATTACACCATGGTCACACTTGTCAAAGGCTTTTGCAAAGTCTGTGTATATAACATCTGCATTCTGTTTGTCTTCTAGAGCATCCAGGACCTTGTCGTAGTGGTCCAGTAGTTGGGACAGGCAGGAGCGGCCTGCTCTAAACGCATGCTGCCCTGGGTTGTGTAATTGATGGGTATCTAGATGAGTGGCGATCTTGCTTCTTAGAACCCTTTCAAAGATTTTTATGATATGGGACGTTAGCGCTATTGGTCTGTAGTTCTTTGCTATTGCTTTACTGCCCCCTTTGTGGAGTGGGGCTATGTCTGTTGTTTTTAGTAACTGCGGGACGACCCCAGTGTCCATGCTCCCTCTCCATAGGATGTTAAAGCACGTGATAGGGGCTTCTTGCAGTTCTTGATGAACACGGAGTTCCATGAGTCTGGGCCTGGGGCGGTGTGCATGGGCATGTCATTTATTGCCTTTTCGAAGTCATGTGGCGTCAGTGTAATGTCAGATAGGCTTGTGTCTTCCAAGTTCTGTGTCACTCATAAAAAAATCATTTAGGTCTTCGACTCTCAGTCTGGTTAGTGGCTCGCTAAAAACTGAGTCATACTGGGACTTTAGTAGCTCACGCATTTCCTTGCTGTCATCTGTGTAGGACCCATCCCGTTTAAGTAGGGGCCCAATACTGGATGTTGTTCTCGACTTTGATTTGGCATAAGAAAAGAAATACTTTTGGTTTCTTTCAATTTCATTTATGGCTTTTAGTTCTTCCCGCGTTTCTTGATTCCTGTAAGATTCCTTTAGTTTTAGTTCTATGTTTGCTATTTCTCTGACCAGTGTCTCCCTACGTATTTCAGATATATTAGCCTCTTGTAGCCGCTCTGTTATTCTTTGCCTTCGCCTGTATAGGGAGCGCCTTTCTCTTTCTAGTTTACATCTCCTTTTCCTTAAGGGAATTTGCCTTGAGCAAACCTCAAGTGCCACAGAGTTAATTTGTTCTAGACATAGGTTAGGATCCGTGATGCTTAGGCTATCTTCCCAGTTTATATCATTTAGGACTTGGTTTACTTGGTCCCACCTTATGTTTTTGTTATTGAAGTTGAAATTGGAGAAGGCTCCCTCGCGGCTGATCACATTTTGTCGATCTGGGGCTCCCGCATGCATGTCTGGACCTCTATTATGTTGTGATCTGAGTATATTGTTTTTGATATGATGACATTTCGTATCAGATCATCATTGTTAGTGAAGATGAGGTCCAGCGTATTCTCCAATCTTGTGGGCTCTATTATTTGCTGGTTTAAGGTGAATTTGGTGCAGAGATTTAAAAGCTCGTGTGTGTGCGAGTTTTCATCTGAGCTGCCTCCTGGTGTTATCTCTGCTACCACATTATTTGCAATGTTCCTCCATTTTAGGTGCCTTAGCTTGAAGTCCCCCAGGAGCAAGGTGTTGGGGGCGTACAAAATTAACCTAATTTGCCCGGAATGCTGTGCATAACCAGAGACTTTCTATATAGTATATCGTTGATGTCAGCTAGGACTATGTAAGTTGTATCATGTACTTGTAGAAAAAAAATTATTATTATTATTATTATTATTATTTTTATTATTATTTCCTTATGTGCACAGTTACACACGCATTTTGTCCTCCAAGGAGTTAGACTGGCCCTGCCTTCGCTAGATCGAACCTGATTTCCTCCCATTTCCCCCGTAAGCGTAGTCGTCTTCCGTGAAGATAATGTGGTTCATTCAGTCTCTTTCCTCCCATCCTCAAGGTTCTCCCTCCTTACTTTATCCCCTTTTTACCTTCTCCCTCTTTCTCTCTTCATTCCCCTCTTTCTCCCTTTTTACGTTCTCTTTTACTTTCTCCATCTATCTTCTCCCTCTTCATCTTCTTCAGGTTCACTTCTCTCTCTCTCTCTCTCTCTCTCTCTCTCTCTCTCTCTCTCTCTCTCTCTCTCACTCTGGGTTCTCTACTTTCTTGTCTCTCTTGGATCGTCTATATCAATTTTGTTGTATTGACATTTTAACGAGACGTTTTGGTCACCAGAGACTTATCAGTTAACCAGTTCGTCTCAGGTAGACGAAACATCACAGTAAAATGCTTTAAACTACATACTGTGTCTTATTTACATTGTCTTGAGAGTTCCTGCAAGGTCCCCTGATGATTGTCGTTCACAACACTTGTTCTTGGGTGTTCCTGCAAGGTCCCCTGATGATTGTCGTTCACAACACTTGTTCTTGGGTGTTCCTTCAAGGTCCCCTGATGATTGTCGTTCACAACACTTGTTCTTGGGTGTTCCTTCAAGGTCCCCTGATGATTGTCGTTCACAACACTTGTTCTTGGGTGTTCCTGCAAGGTCCCCTGATGATGGTCGTTCACAACACTTGTTCTTGGGTGTTCCTGCAAGGTCCCCTGATGATTGTCGTTCACAACACTTGTTCTTGGGTGTTCCTTCAAGGTCCCTGATGATTGTCGTTCACAACACTTGTTCTTGGGTGTTCCTTCAAGGTCCCCTGATGATTGTCGTTCACAACACTTGTTCTTGGGTGTTCCTTCAAGGTCCCCTGATGATTGTCGTTCACAACACTTGTTCTTGGGTGTTCCTTCAAGGTCCCCTGATGATTGTCGTTCACAACACTTGTTCTTGGGTGTTCCTTCAAGGTCCCCTGATGATTGTCGTTCACAACACTTGTTCTTGGGTGTTCCTTCAAGGTCCCCTGATGATTGTCGTTCACAACACTTGTTCTTGGGTGTTCCTTCAAGGTCCCCTGATGACTGACATTCACAACACTTGTTCTTGGGTGTTCCTTCAAGGTCCTCTGATGATTGTCGTTCACAACACTTGTTCTTGGGTGTTCCTTCAAGGTCCCCTGATGATTGTCGTTCACAACACTTGTTCTTGGGTGTTCCTTCAAGGTCCCCTGATGACTGACATTCACAACACTTGTTCTTGGGTGTTCCTTCAAGGTCCCCTGATGATTGTCGTTCACAACACTTGTTCTTGGGTGTTCCTTCAAGGTCCCCTGATGATTGTCGTTCACAACACTTGTTCTTGGGTGTTCCTTCAAGGTCCCCTGATGACTGACATTCACAACACTTGTTCTTGGGTGTTCCTTCAAGGTCCCCTGATGATTGTCGTTCACAACACTTGTTCTTGGGTGTTCCTTCAAGGTCCCCTGATGATTGTCGTTCACAACACTTGTTCTTGGGTGTTCCTTCAAGGTCCCCTGATGATTGTCGTTTGCTCCACGGTGGAATATTTTAACTGCAACTGGAATGGTGGAGCCATCCTCTCCCTGCAGTAGTCCCTTTTGTGTTTTACGATAGAAACCTTCACCAAGATCCCTGGTTATTATAATACTATCCCATGGTACTACAGATAAATCTACAGTGACCTTGGTGGGGAGGTCCAGTTCTACATTAGAAACAAAAAAATTATCAGTATCACTGATGCTGCTGCTGATACTGGTGGTCGAGGACCTGTTGCTTTTTCTGCTAATGATGATAATAATACAAATGTTGCTGTCGGATCCACTGATAGTATATTGGTCATATAAATTTGTTATCAGTCTTAGCAAGTTTTACTTTAGCACAGAGGTCCAGCGTACCATCTAAATCAGACTATTAGCGAGATCTCTTCAGCACCCGGCCTGTGCTTGCTTTCACATTGAACTTATCCATTATGTTTGACTCGTCAAACATACAACTGTTTGAACAAGTTCAATTTTGTGAACATGAAAAATGTTTTAGTTTGCATACAGAGGTGTATCTACAAATATATGTTTAGGAAACTTAAAGATAACTATGTAAATTGGGGGTTTTCACACCAGCTAATAATGGTGATACAGTGTGTTATATTGTGCTGGTGCAGTAGTGATGTGTGATATTGTAGTGGTGATATGTGTTGTAGTGGTGGTGTGTTGTATTGTGTTGGTGCAGTAGTGATAAGTGTGGGATCCATACAGGTTCAACACTTGGGAATACGTATAATAATTGAGAATATCTTCAAAAGTCTCTCATTATTTAACCAGAGCATTGCTTGCCAGTAGTGAGCTAAAATTACAATCGGA
Organism: Cherax destructor; assembly: GCA_009830355.1. Lineage (NCBI taxonomy): Eukaryota > Metazoa > Arthropoda > Malacostraca > Decapoda > Parastacidae > Cherax > Cherax destructor. Next base: position 64,395 of record WNWK01003309.1, read on the forward strand.
TTACTCTCCAAATTTCACCTCTCCTTCAGGGTGCTGGCACTGCCCTTCCAACCTCCAGGACTCAAGTCCTTGTATATTATTATTAAGGGGAAATGGTAAATCAGTGGGGAGATCCTGTATACAGTGGACCCCCGAGTTTCGTAAGGTTCTTATTTCTTAAACATCGTGTTTCGTAACCTTTTTTCGATTTCGAGAATCGTAAACTGGCTCGTGTTTCGTATCATATTAGACCTGTCCGCCTGCTCCGCGCCTGCGTGGGACGCCAGAAACAGAGGACTCTGGACAGTTACTTTACCAGGCAGGGTCTAGTGACTCTCAAGCTGGTCCTAGTGGCATTAAAAGACCAAGAAGGGAAGTAACCCCAGAGAGGGACTTGTTACCTGAAGTCCTTTTGGAGGGGGATTCCCCTTCCAACCACTAACTCCCTGCCCCTGTCAGCAACTCTACCTTCCAGATGCCTGTAACTCTTCAATAAAGGTAAGTAAATATATATATATATATATATATATATATATATATATATATATATATATATATATATATATATATATATATATATATATATATATATATATATATATATATATATATATATATATAATATATATATATATATATATATATATATATATATATATATATATATATATATATATATATATATATATATATATATATATATATATATATATATATATATATATATATATATATATATATATATATATATATATATATATATATATATATATATATATATATATATATATATATCTACGTATATATATTGTTTTTAATTTAGTATGTGAATTTTTTTTTGTGGAACGGATTAATTGTATTTACATTATTTCTTATGGGAAATAATGGTTCGAATTTCGTAAACTTCGTGTTAAGTAACAGCTCCTGGAATGGATTAATTACGATACTCGGGGGTCCACTGTAGTGTCTGGGAAATGGGAGGTAATTACGTCGGATTCAGGAAAGGGAGGGGTAACTAATTCCTTGGATTCATGTATTAAGGTAGCCTCCATGAAGTGTTCTGTGTATAGATACTTAAGTTATTCCTAAAATTTATTACTGCAACAAAGAATAGTAAATTTGCAAGGTATTATATAAAACCACAATATTACTCAGATATTTAATCAACATTTAATTAATGCAGATGATATTAAACACTCATACATCATGAAACATTAAACTTAAGTGATGACTTTGTTAATGAAGGTAATAGTCGAGATACTACTTCATTATCTTCTTCTAGTGACTTTATTAATGAAGATGATAGTTGACATACATCATTATCTTCATCTTCTTGCAGTGACTTAGTGAAAATGATAGTGGAGATACATCATTATCTTATCATCTTCTAGTGACTTTATTAATGAAGATGATAGTTGAAATACATCACTATCTACTCATCATCTTGTAGCGATAGAACAAAGCATGTTGATCCTCGCATGACGTACACAACACTGATGATAGCCACATATTCATACATAACGAGGCCAACATACATTGCATACTATACACTTAACAATATTTATTCAACAAATTGGAAGATATAACTTCTGCTCCTGTTCCTTTCTTGAAATTAAATTTTAAACCTTGAATTAAAACCTTGAGGGAGTCAGAATTAAGGTTTGAAATAATCTGTACCTAACCAGACACTTTTCCTGCTTAAAATATTTAAAAATAAAAAATGTAATGCCATAATAAATATTAGTATCAGTACATAGAGAAATATTTCAGTCATTAATGCCAGTATCTTGAGCAATGATAGTTGTATTATAATTATTATTATTATTATGGGATGGGGAAGTGCTAAACCTGTACAAGTCATATAGTACTTAGGTTTGATCTAAGGAATAGGAGGGTAGATCCACTTTTTTGGATTAAGAGTCCCTCTCGAGTTGAAAGTCAATTTATAAACTGACACATCATAACTATTAAAGATGCTTGACTGAAGAAGGTATCAATATGCCTCTATTTATTCAGAGGGAGAGATTTTTTAATACACTGGCTGCCTTCTTACCGAGGCAGGGTTACCCAAAAAAAAAAAAAAAAGGAAACCCAATTCACCATCATTTATTCAATCACTGTCTTGCTGGAAGTGTTCTGACATCACATTTCAGGCGACCCTCAGAACCAAAACATACACACAGTAAGCTTTCTTATAAAGCTCCTCCATGTAGTTTTTTTTTTTTAATTATGATTGAAGAGGTGCATCCAGAATTGAATAGCCAGGTCAAGGACTGGGCTGTGGGGGCATTGACCACCAGAACACCCTCCAGGTAGGTAGGTACTGTGAAGGTCTTTCCACGTGCTATTTGGTTGTGGATGTATTCTTTCAGTCACATTTACAATCATGCTTTATAAAATCACATTTACAATCACACTTTATACAATCACATTTACAATCACACCTCACGAAATCGTAATGACACGATTGCAAACACACCATACCACGGGAGGGGTAGGTATATACCTAGTTGGATGAATCTTATTGTAGCCAGATGGCCCAGTGGATAACGCGTCGGTCTGGAGTTTTATGACTGATCGCAGGTTCTATCCCCACCCGTGGTATGGCTTATACAATCACATTTATAATCATGCTTTATACAATCACACTGTATAGAGAAGCTTTATAAGAGAGTTTACTGTACACCAATCATTTTGCTTAAGATGTCAGATAACTTTCAAAAGTACTTAAAATAGCATCAAAGCTCTTTAATAGAGGATTTACTTTCAAAATACTAAACATTATTTTTATATGGTGTGAAGGCAGTGTGACAAGGCAGTATATTTAAGCCACTCGAGGTGTAAAAGATCTAGTAAAAAAACTAAAGATTCACACAAATTCGCAGTATACAGTGGACCCCCGAGTTTCAGTCACCTCGGAAATCGAACAATTATGTAAGTTTAATATTGTAAGTGCTTTTGTATGTGTATTTTTGGGGGTCTGAAAGGACTAATCTAATTTACATTTTTCCTTAAGGGAACAAATTCGTTCGGTAATGGCACTTGAACAGCCTTCTGGAATGAATTATGACCGAAACTCGGGGGTCCACTGTAATTCCTAGCATATAACATAATTGCATTAAAGTTTTTCAACAGACTAGGTTCACTTATTGAAAATTTGGGACCGTCATGAATGTTTGAATAAGATTTTTTTTGTCCTTGCAGTTAAATGAAAAAGTATTGTAGGAACATTATGAAGACAAAGTCAAGTTGTTGAACAAGTTTTTGGGGAAAATTTATCATGTCATAACTTATACAGAACCAAATGTTGTTCCCAGTAGAGCTCTACATAAAGCTAAATGTTGTCCCAATGAAGCTCTGTATAAAGCTAAGTGTTGTACCAATGAATCTCTACACACAGCCAAATGTTGTACCAATGAAGCTCTACATGAAACTAAATGTTGTTCTCAATAGAACTCTACATAAAGCTAAATGTTGTACCAATAAAACTACACAGAACCAAATGTTGTACCAGTGAAGCTCTACACAGAATTAAATGTACCAATAAAGCTCTACACAGAGCCAAATGTTGTACCAATGAATCTTTGCACACAAGAGCCAAATGTTGTACTAATGAATAATTGTTCTACAGCCTGTATCTTTGTCAGCAGTATAACATTTTATCCCTCCACTATAATAACACATTTTTCTAAGACAGAAAAAGATGTCAAAGTCTTGATTAAAAATATCCACATGGAGATAAGATGCAATTAAAGTTTTTGTATAGCCATCAGGTAACTTCTGATTCAGGCTTTGGTGTCAGTAATATGTACTCTAGTCTGTACTATAGTCAGTTTTACATTAGGCTCGGTAATATTAAAGAGAATGTATGATGAACAGAAATCTTCCAAGACTTATTAAATGTGTTTTCAGGTACACTAAACTTTCTTACTAAGCTATTCTGTGATTGTGTGATTTCTTTTACAAATCAAATTGAAAAAATTCATCTGAAATTGAATAACTTGTACTGTGAAGGTCTTTCCACGATGTGTTCAGTTTTGGATGTACTTTTTTCAATTGCATTTAAAAAAAATTGCATTGTATAGAGGAGCTTAATAAGAGATCTGACTATTTCTGAAGGGGTGCCTGTAACTGGTTGTCTGAATTGGTTTCATTTATAACCTGAATGTTTTATCTGATTCAAATTCAAATCAAAATTGGCTTCAGATTTTCAGTAATGGTGTATGTACTGTAACTAAGGAAAGTTTTTATGTAACTACTGACATTGTGAAGGTGCCCTCTAGGTAATTTTTTTTTTAGTCCATTCCCAATTTTGGTTTCAGTGTGATAGCTCAAGAAATTGTTGTTTGATCAGCTTCAGTATTTCATCATTATTTTATCCTACTTAGAAGAAGGTTGGGATTATTATTGGAATGCATAAATGCCAATTTGTCAGTCATGTTTTTAAAATACAGTGGACTCCTGGCTAACGAACACCACGGAAATCGTACAATTATGTAAGTATAATATTTTAAGTGCTTGTGGAAGTGTATTTTTGGGGGTCTGAAATAGACTAACCTACGTGACATTATTTCTTAAGGAAGTAAATTCGTTCGGTAATGGCACTTGAGCAGACTTCTGGAATGAATTTTGTTCGTTAGCCGGTGGTCCACTGTAGTTTTTTTTTTTTCCATGAAGTATCTTTAGTATGCTTCTTCTGCCCGGCTTCACTCTTTAATGGCTGATGAATCTTATGCCCTGTAAGTTCAGGTTTTGCAGATGAAAATTTTCTAATTTACTAACATAGTTAAACTTGGAATCAGTGGATTCCTAGCAATAACAGGCGAATGCTGTCTCTGGCTTTAAACTGTAAATTCTAGAGTAGCTTAACTAGATAAATTTTTGGTTTCATCTTGAGCTATAAGTGCCAGTTTATTGAAGAAGCTGGAAATGTTGACATACAGTAGTGCCGCAATGTATGACTTTAATACATTTCTGAAAATTCATCTTAAGTTGATTGTTCGGTACTTGGAACCCGTTCTTCCATAGAAGTTTGTGTTATTATGGAATAATGCATTCCAAGCTGTTATATTCTGTATGTAATTTCAGCTTTTTTTTTTCCAATGAATTTTCACTGGTTTTCATGCGATGTGTGAATGCCTCATCTGGTTTGTTTTAAATCTTCAGCACTAATGTACAGCATTTCTGATTTTAATTTTTGTGCAGTAACTTGAGGATGCTTCAAACTTTCAACACTGGTGTATCCTACTTAGGAGGCTGGGATTATTAGTGGAGCAAGTGTCAGTTTGCCAATTTTAATTTTTAAAGATTCTTTATCTCAACATGACACAATGTTTGTACAGAGATGGATGACATTTAGGTGTGCATGCACGAGCCTGGCCCATGGCCGGGCTCCGAGAGTAGTAAGACTCGAAACTCATCAAAGGTAAAGGCCCTTAGTATGTAGAACATTTCAGGCAAACTTAAAAAAGCTTTAATCTCTAATGGCTGGTGCATATTTTGGGAAGGATGATATCTTTTGTGTTTAGGCTGTGTAGGTGCAAATTTGGTAATTTTCTCAGTTAATAAAATTTGAATTGTTGGATTCTGAACAATAACTGGGAAAATCATCATCTGCTCAGCTTTGAACTTTCATCACGGTTTCACTTTTCTCAAAGGAATCTTTGCATTGATTTTGGCTTATGTAAATTTTAATTTGCCAATGTTATTAAACAGATTTTTTGTATGCAATTACTGGGAAATACCTCTTCTAATTGGCTTCAAATACTAAACAATGATGTATCTTACAGAGATGTTTGGATTGATTTTGGGCTGTGTATGCATCAGTTTCCCAATTTCATTGAAATTTGGAAAACTGAAATATTGGTTTTAATGCAATAATTTGTAAATGGTTCATACAATTGGCTTCAAATGTTCAGCACCAAAAATTTGAGAAAGTAACTCTTGAGTGACTTCTAGCTTCACTTGTTGCTGTGCCTTGGGATATTATTCTCTATGGTTAGCTGGAGAATGCCTCTTGTGATTGGCTTTAAACTTTTAAAGGTGGTGTATCTTAATGGAAGGTTTGAATAGATTTGGGGCTGAATAGGTGCCAGTTTGCCATTTTATTGAAAAAACTGGAATCTACATATGTATATGTCACTGCAATAACTTGTGAATGCTTCTTCTGACTGACTTGCAATCTTTCATGTTAATATTTAACTGCCGACATGTTGAAAGAAGAAGATTCAACTATACTATTCTTTTTTCCTCCACTGAGGTAGAGAGGGCTAGGTTAATGGGATAGTGATACTTGATGGTCTCTGTAATGTTCAATTTGCACCAAAAGTCAGGCACTAAGCTTGGAGTCACTGTCCACTTCTGCAACAAGTTTCTGCATCACTTCTCATGTGTAGTTACACTTAAATGTGTAAAATTGGTAAAAAAACATTTTTGCATGTGGATGCACATCCCAAAAACTTCTGGAAGAGTATGGGAATTATCAAGAGTGAAGAGACCCCTAAATGCAAGGTTCTTGCTGCAGAGATAAAGCATGGCTTTTAGAATATAGTGATTTTGGGAATAAGGTGATGCTTAAACCAGACAAGCGGTAATTCTTTTGTCATCCATGCTGATTGGTTCGACCTCCAAATAAGATGGTTTTATCTGTACCTTTCCAAGCACGGGGAGTGGTAAATAACCATGTGTTCACACTTGAGATTACCTCAAAGTAGCAAGCTTAAGTGATTCTTTGCACCACTTTAAGCTTATTTAGGATCTTAAATTTCTTCATAACATGAAGTCTTTCATGCTTATGCTTCTTTGCACTTCCAGGATCACTCACATTTCTCTTGGGTGCCATGGTTACTATCTTAGAAACAAGAAAGGATGAAAAGATAAAAAAAAATATTCACAACACAGGCCGAGTATGGTATTGGACACACACGAACAGAGTACCGAGACGAGGGAGGTTATATACATCACTTAAGCCTTCCCTGTAAGACAATGGACTCGCCTGTAGGCTCACTGCAAGACGGAGAAGAAAGAACTTTGCCATATAAACTGATTAATATAGCATGTTCACCAAAAAAATGCCAAAATTTTGCAACTGTGTTAACAAAAAAGTGTTAATAGAGTGCCTGTTAGCCAATGGTCTACTGTAATTTGTGTAAGTGCTAAATCCATAAGGGTCACACAGCACTGAGGGACACTGCAAAAGTAGGAATGTGCAAAGGTTAGGAGTAAGTGAAGGGTAGGAGAGTGTGAGGGTAGGGCTTAGTATTATTATTATTATAATCAAATAGAAGCGCTAAACCACAGGGGTTATACAGCGCTGCAGGTTATTGTAGGATGCTGGGAGAGTGAGTTGTAAGAGGGAGATGGACGATTAGTAGGGTATGGAGTGCTAGATGACAGTGGGTAGTGCAGGGGTGAAGGGTAGCAAGAGATCGAGGTAGAAGGGACTGAGGGAGGTGCTAGAGGTATAATCTTCAGAGTTTGTGTAGTAAGTCAGTTTCTGTCAAAAAGTCAACAAGAGAGTCAGGATTAAAGGAGGGTCCATCTGCAAGAAGGGAAGGTAAAGAAAGGGCCGCAGAGCGAAGACGTCGTTGGAGGTAAATTCTGCGTGCTCGTTGATAGAGTGGGCAGTCCAACAGGATATGTCGAACAGACACTGGAACCTGACAATGCTCACAGAGAGGGGCAGGGAGCCTCTCCATGAGATACCCGTGAGTAAGACGAGTGTGGCCGATGCGAAGACGGGAGAGAGTAGTCTCCCAACCTCGACATTGGTGACAAGAAGAAGGCCAGAAACCTATAACCGGTTTAATAGAATGAAGTTTGTTATTCAGCAGGTCAGACCAGCGTTGTTGCCAACGGGTGCGAAGGTGGGTAGCAATGACCGCAAAATAGTCCGTGAAAGGAACACCTCTATATGAAACTGGAAGGTCATGTACTGCTGACCGCGCAGCAGTGTCTGCCTGTTCATTGCCCTGTACGTCAACAATAGGGCTTAGTAGAGGTGGTGTTTAGTACAAGAATAAATCATAAATCAAAGTTGTTGAAATTTATTAGTTTTAGTTAAAATAGTAAATTTATCTAGTTCTAGGTTAATTTTTTTATAAGTTTCTTCTCATCTTACATTTGGTTGAAATGCTGTACATACTATAGACTTTCAAAGTTTTTTTTTTTTCATTTGAAAAACAAGTCATCAGTTTCTGTTAACACACATCACATTATTGGTTTAAAAGTTTTCTTAATTAGCTGTTTCCAGGATCTTTTATTTTACTAACCTTTATTGTTTTGTCTGCTATTTTGAATGAATTGTTTGGTTTTGTTTTAATACATTGTTGGGTTTTGATTCAACGCATTTGAGCTATCCATCCTCCCTTCCCATGGATCAAACCTGATTAGTATTTCCCATTCCCCAGGCATGGTATGTTCCCTTTGTGTTTAGTGCTTCCCCAAATATTACCTTGAATCATCATACATGTACTATTTCCTGGTAAAACATTATATTTTTCTTGTTTATTGTTTTTTCCTATAAGTATGGTTCATAAGTTGCTTTGCATGCTGCCAACAGTAAATGCCTGGTTGACCAGACCCTGATCCATTGCAAGGCCTGGTCATGGACCAGGCCACGGGGGTGTTGACCCCTAGAACTCCCTCAAAGTGACTTAACTTGTACAGTACAATAGATGTTACTTAAAACTGTGTTTGGTGGCCTCAAGGTTTATTTACTTTCCTAATTAAGAGGGTGTGCAGTTAATTTTGATGGCATTGGTACCTGCCTAAAACTTGAGTGTATTGGTTGGCATCAGCTAATTTTTATGGTATTGGTTAATTTTATGGTGTCATTATTGCCCTAAAATTGAGCTTTGGTATTGGCTAATTTTTGTGGTATCAGAATTGGTTAATTAATTTTAATAATGTCATTATTAGGCTAAAATTGAGTGCTGGTGACATCTAATCAGTACTTCTAAACTGTGTACAATCTCTACTATTCTTAGGCCCCTCCACCTTTTAACTATTGACCTGTCATGCCTCTACCCCCCCCCCAGTGTTTTGTTATATGTACTGCATTTGAATTGATGTTTGTATTGTATTTATCCTAGGTAGTAGGTTGGTAGACAGCAACCGCCCAGGGAGGTACTATCGTCCTGCCAAGCGAGTGTAAAACGAAAGCCTGTAATTGTTTTACATGATGGTAGGATTGCTGGTGTCTTTTTTCTGTCTCATAAACATGCAAGATTTCAGGTACATCTTGCTACTTCTACTTACACTTAGGTCACACTACACATTCATGTACAAGCATATATATACACACCCCTCTGGGTTTTCTTCTATTTTCTTACTAGTTCTTGTTCTTATTTCCTCTTATCTCCATGGGGAAGTGGAACAGAATTCTTCCTCCGTAAGCCATGCGTGTCGTAAGAGGCGCCTAAAATGCCTGGAGCAAGGGGCTAGTAACCCCTTCTCCTGTATATATTACTAAATGTAAAATGGGAAACTTTCGTTTTTCATTTTGGGCCACCCCACTTCGGTGGGAAACGGCCGACGTGTTAAAAAAAAAAAAAAAAAAATTGTATTTATGGAGAAGTGCCAAAACTGTAGAGGTCATACATCTGGGAAACGGGAATACACAAATAACCCAAACACAGGAGAGAGGAGGTTACAACGTCGTGGTAAGCTCCTCTCTCCTATGTGCGGGTTATGTATTGTTCCAGCCACGGTATTGTGCCTTTTCATTCCTTATGGGAAGTTCAATTAAAGGGTCCAACAGCTCAAAGTACTTAACTAGCATCAAGCAACACCTGCGTCACTTTACTATTAGTGGTCTTCATATTACCTTGCCGTTTGCCTTCCCAATGATCACCTATGGGTTTAGCACCTACCCGATGAATATAACATTTATATTGTCCTGGCAAACCTACATGTACCTGTATAGCTCAGTTTTGTTACTTCATATACTATAACTTGGAAAATACTTGACCTGAATTCACCAAACACCCACACTTAGGAGGGGGACTTCATACTGTAGTGAAAGCCCCAGTGCCCCACATGTTGGCTATACTGGAGCAAAACACAGATGGATAACCAATATGAGGAGAGCAGAGGGGTTATGTGGGTTGAAAAACCCATGTAAGCTGTTGTTTCTAGTGGTAAGGCAGCAGTTGGGTTAGAATAACATCACCATCTACAGGGCTTCCCAGTGACTTCAGAAAAATTCATTGTAATGCCACACTTTTTCATATTAGGATCAAGTACCCTTTGGGTAGACTAGTGAAGGGAGAGCTGTCATCACATAAGAGGTTTGAGGAGCAGTAGTGCTGCTATATTTGTTAAACTTTCCTAAGTTTGAGTTTTTGGTGACCTGTTCCAGGTGCTGTATTGTGACTATTCTTTGACCTGAACCTTTCATAAGTGTCTGAGAAATTGTAGATGAAAGGATAGGGTGGGAAGAAAGATGAATAAGGCCTTTCAGTCATTACCAAGGCCATGTACTGAGAAAATAAGAATGCTAATGTAAGTGGTACTTCTACATATTGTATTCATAGATGCTGTGAGGTGTGGGCATAGGGTTATTTGGGGATGGTATACATACACCTGTGTATCTACTGTACCTAGCATGCAGATGGTAATTATGGTGTATATAAAGTATAATGTACATAAAGTTAATTGTTCTCATAAAAACTGCCTCAAAATAATGAAAGCACAAGTGCATTCTTTGGCACATTAACAAGGTATATCTTCAGTTATGTTGATAATGGTATAAAATGCTAACAAGTTGATGACTAAGACATGTGCAATAGTGTCAGTAGGCTTCTTCAGTCAAATACAGAGGCAGCTGGTGTAGTAGTGAAATGAAGATGTAATCAGTCCATCAACCTTGGAGAAAACGTATTTGAGGTGGTCAGTCCCTCAGCCTAGAGAAGAGTTGACCTCCCATCATGGAGCTGAACTGTTCTCCCGGCTCAGGGACAGACCACTTCAAATACTTTTTCTCCAAGGTTGATGGACTGATTACATCATCTTCATTTCACTACTACACTGCTGCCTCTGTATTTGACTGAAGAAGCCTACTGTGTAGACAAAACGTGTAACTATAAAGTTACCCAACTGTTGCACGGCTTATTCATCATCTTCCTCAGTAAACATGTTACATAACAGCAACAGATGAATGCAACAATACTTGCTATAAACTAAGCTTTTTATTATAAAATAAGCTGTTACCAGTTTGTGAAAGTGTGTATACATATCTAGCACTAAACAATACTACATGAGGTAATGTTAGTGTTTGTGTGTTTTCACTGAAGTACCATATAAACATATTAATCCTGATACTCTACTAGTATATCATGTAACTGTACTTGGATGAAACACGTGTGAAATTATGAGATTATAATAAGATGCATTTATAAAATGCTAAACGTATGGAGCTTCATGATCTAGTTACAATACAGTAGAACCCCCATATCCGCAGGGGTTATATTCCAAGGACCTGCCGCGGATAGTAGCGAACCTTACATATAAGTTTTTTTTTTTTTACACACACATACCTATTATACAGTTTAATCCATAAATTACGCACAATTAGGGGAGAATTATCACTTTTTCACCAATAGGAAACAAGAACTTTCACCATCCCTACTTTTGCACTCTGAGGCCATTATTAGGCAAAATTAAAGGTTGTATTTTCAGGCCACAGTAAACTGTGAATAACTGAAATTGAGGACATCGGACCCGAGGATATGGGGGTCCTACTGTAATAAAATATTTATCAAACACTTAAATACAGAGGATCCTGTAGCACAGAGATCATTCTCAGGCAAAGCTCAACTCTTTATAAATTGTTTAAGGAGCACTGGCAACTGAACCACTTTCCTTACAAATGCAAGTCTAGCTGTGTCAACTCAGCCCTAGAGTGTATTGCTCTCAACGTGCAGTTGCGAGGGTGCTGGTTCAATGTCCAGTAATCCTTCCATAATTTGTTACTGTCACCATGCAGTGAGATTTTCATCTCACAACTGGGATTGGCCCCAAATATATAGAGAACTACAGGAACTCTGATACTATTAAGTTCTAACTCCTTTACTCTGCCAACTCTCCACTTCACATAATCTTTAACCATGGGATATACTACCTAACATTGCAAGTTATACACAAGATATGAGCACATGAGCTTCTTGCAGTTATAAAATTGTATAAATATTTTTTTTCATTCCCTCTTGAGCCAATATTAAGCATGAAACACTTAAGATAATCTTGCGTCCATTAAATAAGTAAAAATCAATCTTTTATTCTACACACACAAATATTGCTCACAAGTTTCAACTACTAAATGATGCAAAAAAACATATACAGTATACCTGCACAGTATGTAGTTCCATCATCTTATAACTTAATTCATTCAAAATGCAATTAATATATGCAAATTGGACCGTTACATACTGAAACCGAAAAAACTAATGATTCCCATCATTAGCCTTGTTCAACAGCTTCCTGTGATGTACAGTATAATCACAATCTAATCCTATGTTTGCGACAAAAGGTATGTACTATGGAGAGTCAGTTGTTTGCTACGCAGTTCTTCATATTTAAAAAAATTATACAATCTGCTAGTGACTTTTAATCTAAGAATTAAAATCTTGCCTCACAAAAAATGTAAAAATATGAAACTTTCTTATTTGAGGATAAAAGACAAAACAACTTACTTGATCACCATGTTCAAATCTCTTACTCTCTCTATAATGTCTGTAGTACTTGTCCCCTTAACTAGAAATTAACATCCTTAGGTATGCTTATGGCAAATTTAAAAAAAAAAAAAAATTCATATCACTAAAGTAAAAATTTTGTAATGAGTGTCAAATATTGTGATTAAATCTCACTGTCAATGGTATGTGACATTAGTGACAAGTACAGTACATGGTTGAGGTGTTGTGTGTTTCTTGTTACTGTATTTCAACACAACAATTGTTGCAAACTATGTGTGAAATACATTACAAATATATATCATGAAGAAATTAGATGTCATCTTGAGCAAATTATATATGCAGCAAGCTCATTAGAAATGCCACTGTTTTGGATTCCAAAGCTACCACTAAGAAAACAAGTTTTTTCTTCTATTATAAGGGAGGCTAAATGTAATATGACAATGTCATTTTTCAAAATGTCTGATAAATATATTAGATACTAAAGCATGGTTGAAGAGATTTAGAAAGCTATAAAAGTTTTCTATGTAGATATTACTCCAATTTGATAATTTTAGTTTGTGAAAATTGTACAGCACACATTAAAAAAAGTATTACTTATATGGCATTTAAAAAATATAATATATACATATGAAACATTAAGATGTAAACATTAAACAATCTTACATCCATATAGTATATATATGCACACATACCCTGTATATATTTTGTCTATATACACAGTACTGTTTATATAATATATATACATTTACAATCTCAGTTTTTTTTAGAAAAACATACTATATTTTTACTGTACAGTTATAATCAGACTGCTGGTTATCTGTTAGCACTGTGCCTCACTGACATCTAGCACTCCATACCCTACTAATCGTCCATCTCCCTCTTACACCTCACTCTCCCTGCATCCTACAATAACCTGCAGCGCTGTATAACCCCTGTGGTTTAGCGCTTCTATTTGATTATAATAATAATAATAATGTGCCTCACTGAGAATTTTTTGAGGTACAGTAGTTCAAAGCTTGCTTCAATGTTGTACTTTGTCTATTCAAAGTCCTCTAATTTTCAAATTACACTGTTCCTATCATTCACAGTTTGCTCCAGAACTCTTTAGTCATTATTTAGGAAGCCAACGAATTCTGGGTACACTGTGCAACACAGTTTAATCACTGAATGCTAACATTCAATAAATGGAAGGCGTAGAAGTTTTCAACACTCATCGTGTAAAGAATTCTAACACTGGTCTGAAAAACTATGTAAACAGAGTTCAAGAAAAAACTTGATGGCACTTTCAGGTCATAAAATCACAGACTGTTCAATCTTCCAAGAGCACAAGGAAGCATTATCACCAGAAATCATCATGTAACAAATTTCTTTTAGATCACAGATGTATCAGACATGAGACACATTAATTTGGCTGATAGTATGCGATTCTCTTGATGATCTTGTAGAGGCAACTGACCTGGAGTGAGACGGAGACTGCTTTTTGTTTGAGCGTCCCCGTGATGAAGACCTTGTACGAGAGGCCGATCTCTTTCTAGACGTAGACCTTGCTCGAGATGTTGCCCTCCTTTTAGATGATGACCTTCCCCGGGAGGATGACCTCTTGCGAGAAGTTGATCTTTTATGAATAGGTGTTGTAGTCTGAGCGCTGAGTGGGACGGATGGTGTTACACTTGAACAAGGTCCTGGTGCTTCATTCTGATGATACAGTAAATGAGAGGATAAAGAAAAAAAAATTACTTTTCTCTGCATAACTATACAGTGGACCCTCAATTTTTGTTCACCTCCAAACTCGAACAATCATGTAAGTGTATTTTCGTAAGTGCTTTTGTAAGTGTATTTTTGGGAGTCTGAAATGACTAATCTAATTTACATTTGTCCTTATGGGAACAAATTCGTTCAGTAATGGCACTTAAACAGCATTCTGGAAAGAATTTTCAACAAAAACCGAGGGTCCACTGTATTTAGATACATACTTTATTTCTTGATCTTAAGAATAAGTCATTAAGAAAATAAAATATTGTTGGAAAAAGACAAAATGCAATCACTATGGCATTTTATTGGAAATGTTTTGGTTCTGGGACCAAGATCCAATAGTGTTCACTTTTTGTGTTTTTTCAACAACCTGTTGGTATCACGTACTATTTTTACTACAGTTTATTGCAACAAAATGAAATGATTTTATTATTCAGATTCAAGAGTAATTTAGTAACTCACCTCATCAGAAGTAACTGTGTATACACAATCTGTGGCACTGTTCACATTGGTAGGTTCTTTGCTTTCCATTCCAGCTTCAACATCTATGGTTCCTAAGGCACTATGAGTACTTACAGCATCACTAAAATCCTCAGAACATACAGATGACACTTCAATGTCACTTTTGTTTATATTATCATCACAAACATATCCGGAATTTTCAGCTTCGTTCACAGGCGTTCCTGTACATAGAATAGACAGTGTTACTGTAATACCAGACAGCAGTATGGTACAGCTTCATAGAGTATACAGATAGTGTACTGATTAGGAGAGAAAACTTAAATTTCAAGCATTTGTTTAAGATGTCTAAGTAAGTAAGTTTATTCAGGTATACACAAATACAGTTACATAGATTATCATACATAGCAGCATATGTGTAGAGAACCTAGGATAACCCTCTCAAAGGAGGGTTCTTGATGCTGGTGAGGGGCTCTTGATCTAGGGAATTGGATCTGTGCTCCAGTTTCCTGAATTAAGCCTGAATACCTTCCATTCCCCCCCCCACAGGCGCTGTATAATCCTACGGGTTTAGCGCTTCCCCATGATTATAATAAAAATAAATATGATGTCTATTTCTACACAAAGATGCCATAACTTCAAACTTGTCCAATGATCCTACAAAACATTTGCAATAACTTGCCTGTAGAAAATGATGAATAATTAATTACAATTTGTCAAAACGTGTTAACCCCAATAAAGGTGTTGAAATAGTCAGTTTTTTACCCTTTCACTGTGAAGATTCCCAAAATTAAGTGTTGATAGTGTCATGATTTAAAAAAAAAAAATTTATCTTCTGATATGGTAGAGAATCCTTTCCTAAGGTAATGATGCTAAAAATGCCAAATTTTATAGAAAATTTATGGAAGTGTGCAAGCACAAAGTTGGCAATCTGATCAGTAGTTTCATGCAATATGAGTCCCATTTAAAGTCAATTCTACTGCTAAATTTGATCTAAATCCTAGGAACACTCCATTCAATGAAATCCCATATAATTCTTGATTCTGGATTTCAAATGTGTTTCTCACTATACTGGGTAGCAAAATATCCACATTACTTGGCGTTATAACTGCCCATTCAGTTATCAGAACTATCCTGTAAGTGCACAGAATTCTGTAATTTGGTTAATTTTACACAAAATTCAACAAATTCCAATTACAGTGGTCCCTCAGTTTTCGTGCATCTCCAAACTTGAACATTTATGTAAGTGTATTTTCGTAAGTGCTGTTGCAAGTGTATTTTTGGGGGTCTGAAATAGACTAACCTACGTGACATTATTTCTTAAGGAAGTAAATTCGTTCGGTAATGGCACTTGAGCAGCATTCTGGAACGAATTTTCGGCGAAAACCGAGGGACCACTGTATAAACAAGAGTCCAAATAAAGAGTGTAGTCACTGGAGGCACCAAAGCAGCCCTACTTTTGTACATTAATCACATCCCAGGATAAGGTCTAGTCCTAAATTTACCACTCGCAACATATTTGAGAGCACTGTGATTAAGACTTAGATTTATATGAGCACTGTCTCCCACATAGATGTATGTGGGAGATGGTGAAAAAGTTAATTTTAAACCACTACCAAAAAAAAAAAAAAAAAAAAAAGGGGGGGGCAGAATGCTTCAAAAGCTGCAGACTTTCTCCTTGAGCTAAACACTAATTATAGTGTAAACAGGTAATATATGGTGTTAACTTTAATTCTGTTTACAATTGCATACATGTATTTCTCTGTAGAGGATCCACTACTGTTCAAGACACTATGAACATAGGCAAACCTTTAAGCCTTCTCACCGAGATTCCTTACTCTCACTATGAAACAAGATCTTAATGCTCGACCCTTTCTTTCTTCCAGGGGTGTACCTTCCAACGTGAAATGTGATCGTAATTCTCAACTCTTTTCTCCTCTTCAAGGGGTGTCTCATGCCTTGAGAAAGGGGCTCTTGATCCTAGGAACTGGACCTTGTCTCTCCTTCCTAGGACTGACTCCAAAGACTACCCTCCCCCTTCCCCCTACCTCTCCATTTGACTTAAATACAATGTGTGCATGACCCTCTCTGGTTTAGTGCATTTTGTAAATATGATACAGTAATGTTTCTCATAAAGCTCCTCTACATAGTGCAATTTTTTGTAAATGTGATTGAAAAAGTACATCCAAAATAGAATGGCTCATGGAAAGGCCTTAGTACATGCTATTCAATTTTCAATGTACTTTTCAGTCTTATTTACAAAAAATTTCTATATACGTATTGAGGAGCTTTATGAAAGCTCACTGCAATAATTACTGTAATACCCAACATATGGTCTTACTGAGTTATAAAATAATTAATAATTTAAATATTTGTTACCTTTACCTGTATCTAACCGAGGCGTTGGAGGATTTGACGATTGTGTCATCGATGACGATGGCGCAACTTGACTAGAATGTGACAGTCTCGAAAAAGGTGAGGTTCGAGTTCTTGCTGAGCTAATCACTGAAAATATACTTGATGAAGTAGCAGCACTTTGTGGCTGATGGACGGGTGAGATGGGTGTATCAGGGACGGGAGATTCTGACCAAGCTTCACATGCTGCGTTCACACTTGATGCCTCGGCTCGTGCCACAACCATACCCTGAAGCAGGTGAATCATTGCTATTTAGGAGCCATGAAAATGTTTAAGTTACATCACATTGAAGTAGGAATAGTTAAGAAATTACACAGCAAATGAAGCTCCAACAATCTGCAAGAATTCTTAAGAACTCTGTATCAAAATGTCATTGTTGAGAGAAAACCCCATACATGAGAGACAGCTTATTTTGACCTCCACTAAGGTCCTCTTCAGCATATACAAAAAAGTGAATAGGGGGGGATTGACACTATGGGCAAGGGGCTATGCCAACTGATCTAGCACTCTTTCTCTTTCTTAGATCCAAACTGATTGCCTCCCATTTCCCCCATGAGCTATATGCCCCTATGGGTTTAGTAATTCCCCTAGTTATTATATGACCTAATGCCTAGCCCCAAGAACTACAATCTTTACTCAAGTTACTAACACTATCTTCCTGTATAAATGGTCTCCCTGCTTACCTTTTATAGCCTACTGGAGAGAACCTTAGTTATAGGTCGAAATATATGGCCAATCTGTTTCGTATAGTTTAGTCAACGTGTGAGTTTTTTGGTCTAACTAGGGACCCCAATTTCAATAATCTGAACAAAAAATGTTGATTGTTTAATGAATACATTTCTTCTTAAATTTGGCAAACCATGAAAGATAATTGATCAACAAAAATTCCCTTGTAAATTTGATGAACTGAAGCTAGGTTAATCTGGATGTGAAAGAAGCATAAAGTACCTGTTTAATGATAAGAGTTGTGTATGTGCGAGTACGGTGATAGCTTGAGTCTCTGAGCATGGGTTAGTATGCCTACTGCAGTGCTCAACTTTTGTTTCACTGCAGGTAAGACTACTGCAGTGCTCCTTTAAAGTGTGTGTGTGTGTTAGTTACCATTTTGTCCTAGGCACATGTCGATTAGACACTAGGCCTGTTGTATGTATGTGTGTGTGTGTGTGTGTAACGAAACACTTCGAAATGTTTCGGCCCCGCCGGGAATTGAACCCGGGCCCTCCGTGCATGAAGCAAGAGCGCTAGCCACCATGCCATCGGGACGTGCGTGCGTGTGTGTGTGGGGGTGGGGGGGGAAAGAAAGAGGTTTATGAAGGCAAAAGGGAAATGTACCAGGGTGTGAGGCATGGGTTTTGAACATTGCAGCAAGAAGTTAGAGAAAGTGAAAATGTCATGCTTGGGAACAATGTGTAGTATGAATATTATGTAAAGAATTCAGAGTGAGGAGAGTTTGTTGAGGTGGTTTGGTTATTTAGAGACGATGAAGCAGAATTGGATGACTAAGAGAGTATATAAATCTGGGGTGAAAGGAAGAAGGGGTAGGAGTCTTCCCAGAAAAGAGGGAGGGGGAGTTAAAGTTTTGAGTGCTAAGGGCTTGAACATCTAACAGGCTTGGATGAGCATGTTCAATAGGAGAAAGTACGTATAGGCAAGTGCTCTTTATGGCTTGACTTGCTGTTGGAATGTGAATAAGGTACTGTAACAATTATGAAGGGAAACAGGTTAGCCGGACTTGAATCTTGGTGGTGGTTGGTACAGTGCTTGCATTCTGAAGGAGGGGTGATGATGTAATTCAGTTCATTTGAATTGTGATATGTGCACACCTCTGGTTAAACAGTTATTGAATGAGTAATAATGATTTTTTTTAGGGTGGGGAATCACTCTACCTTGGTGAGTGATGGCTGGTGTGATCACTTACACACTAACACTTACACACGACCCCTGCAACAACAATTTGGCGAGTACACACACACACACAAAGTGCAAAGGTTTGCAACGAGACTAGTCCCAGAGCTAAGAGGCATGTTCTGACGACACTGGAGGACAGGATATGGGGGATATGATAATGACATAAAAAATACTAAGAGGATTCGACAAGGTGTACAGAGACAGGATGTTCCAGAGATGGGCCACAGCAACAAGGGGTCACAGTTGGAAACTGAAGATTCAGATGAATCACAGGAATGTTAGGAAGTATTTCTTCAGTCACAGAGTTGTCAGGAAGTGGAATAGTCTGGAAAGTGATGTAGTGGAGGCAGGATCCATACATAGCTTTAAGAAGAGGTATGATAAAGCTCATGGAGAAGGAAGAGTGACCTAGTAGTGACCAGTGAAGAGGCGGGGCCAAGAGCTGTGAAATGACCCCTGCAACCACAATTAGGTGAGTACACTTAAGTAGTATGTTGTTAACAGTATGTCCTCTATTTTTATTACCAAGTAATTCTCATGAAGAAATAGTTGACTGCTGTATCATCTCATGATGATATCTCACCTGGAATAATAATGACGCTGGAGGTGTGTTTAATGTGTATGTTGTTACTCAGCTTGACCAGTAGCTCAGTGGCAGACCGTTCAGCTCACGGCCGAAAGTGCCCGGGTTCAATTCCCAGGTAGGTTATGCAGTATAGACAAGTCTCCTTACACTTGCTGCCCATGTTCACCGAGAAGTGAATACATACTTGGATCAGTACACAATTAACCCGCACATAGGAAAGAGAAATGTTGTTCTTTTAGATACTTGGATGTTAGTAGAATTGTGCGTCGCATCCCACAAGAGGACACATGGAAATAATCTCCAATACTTACCTTTATCCAAGGTAGTAGGTTGGTAGACAGCAACCACCCAGGGAGGTACTACCCTCCTGCCAAGCGAGTGTAAAACGGAAGCCTGTAATTGTTTTACATGATAGTAGGATTGTTGGTGTCTTTTTTCTGTCTCATAAAAATGCAAGATTTCAGGTACGTCTTGCTACTTCTACTTACACTTAGGTCACACTACACATCCATGTACAAGCATATATATACACGTCAAGCACGTCAAGAAACTAGAGAAAGTGCAAAGGTTTGCAACAAGACTAGTCCCAGAGCTAAGGGGATTGTCCTACGAAGAAAGGTTAAGGGAAATCGGCCTGACGACACTAGAGGACAGGAGGGTTAGGGGAGACATGATAACGACATATAAAATACTGCGAGGAATAGATAAGGTGGACAGACAAGATGTTCCAGAGAGGGGACACAGAAACAAGGGGTCACAATTGGAAGTTGAAGACTCCTATGAGTCAAAGAGATGTTAGGAAGTATTTCTTCAGTCACAGAGTTGTCAGGAAGTGGAATAGCCTAGAAAGTAACGTAGTGGAGGCAGGAACCATACATAGTTTTAAGACGAGGTTTGATAAAGCTCATGGAGCAGGGAGAGAGGACCTAGTAGCAATCAGTGAACAGGCGGGGCCAGGAGCTATGACTCGACCCCTGCAACCACAAATAGGTGAGTACACCCCTCTGGGTTTTCTTCTACATATTTTACTTCTGTTCTTATTTCCTCTTATGCCACGCTGTATGACCCTTGTGGTTTAGCTCTTCTTTTGATTATAATAATAATAATTTCCTCTTATCTCCATGGGGAAGTGGAACAGAATTCTTCCTC
This sequence comes from Cherax destructor, assembly GCA_009830355.1. Classification (NCBI taxonomy): domain Eukaryota; kingdom Metazoa; phylum Arthropoda; class Malacostraca; order Decapoda; family Parastacidae; genus Cherax; species Cherax destructor. The sequence goes on from WNWK01003309.1 coordinate 85,336, forward strand.
CGTAAGCCATGCGTGTCGTAAGAGGCGACTAAAATGCCGGAAGCAAGGGGCTAGTAACCCCTTCTCTTGTATACATAAGTAAATGTAAAAGGAGAAACTTTCGTTTTTCCTTTTGGGCCACCCTGCCTCGGTGGGCCACCCTGCCTCGGTGGGCCACCCTGCCTCGGTGGGCCACCCTGCCTCGGTGGGCCACCCCGCCTCGGTGGGAAACGGCCGACGTGTTGAAAGACGACGACGACTTACCTTTATTGGCTACCCTTAACTAATAATCCTAAAAAGGGGTGTTATAGGTAGTGACTGACCTGAGAGACAGGAGTGGTACGAGGATTAGCAGGTGCAGGAGGCGGTGTTGGGAGCCTTGCCTCTGCCTCCCCACCAGAGGTGTCGTCCAGTATGTCCACTTGTAGTACACTTTCCTCACTGTCACTTAACTGCAAGTATACACTCCATGAAGCTCTTTAACTAATACAAAGTTGTAAATTATCATTATAATCATAACTAAGCGTTTTAAAGGTCTTGTATATCACTTAATTTCAATAATCTGCCAACATCAATATTCCTCGTAGTGTAATTCTTTTAAAATATAAAACCTAACTTTTGGAGTTATCAATAAAGTCTTACACTGCAAATTTTCAACTGATGATATTCTCTTCAGTCCAATAAATATATGTAAATATAATCTAGCACCTAGAAAGGTCCATGTGTATATGTCGTGTTTTATAAGCACGTTTACTTTGGTTAACCTTAGACAAGCTGGGTATATGGTTAAGCAATATTAAATGACACTATGCTTAGCAAGGTTCTGGTGATAAATTTGTTTTAGTACAAAATTAAAACTTGCCTACCATGTGACTTCGCTTGCGTATACCTACTAATGAATATGACTAAATTATTCATGCCTTGTGCGTAACTCATTGCAACATATACACATTGCACTGTATATACTGCAGAAGCAAACACTATGACGCAATATTTAAGCATGGAGGACACGCGTATGCAGAAATATGTAATAGAAATGTTTAGCGTAAGGTTACGGAAACCGAGTACAAAGAAGCTCTAGGCATGACAGTACTCATGAAATTACGAAGTCCAGTTACTAATTAGGATAGACGGAGTACAAAGAACTAGGCATGAAAGTACTCATGAGATATTCAAAGAAATACTGTAGTAATATTCTCAATTTGCTTGACTGTAACAAGATACAACACAGGAGACAGTCAACAATGTTCTCAAAGACTGTCTACCCAAGTCAGCAGATTCACAAGAAATACACATCAAAATTCTCACTGAGTATACGCATTAAAAAAAACTAGACCCACGTGTGTCATACAGCGCTGCATAACAAAGCAAGACCCACGTGTGTCATACAGCGCTGCATAACAAAGCAAGACCCACGTGTGTCATACAGCGCTGCATAACAAAGCAAGACCCACGTGTGTCATACAGCGCTGCATAACAAAGCAAGACCCACGTGTGTCATACAGCGCTGCATAACAAAGCAAGACCCACGTGTGTCATACAGCGCTGCATAACAAAGCAAGACCCACGTGTGTCATACAGCGCTGCATAACAAAGCAAGACCCACGTGTGTCATACAGCGCTGCATAACAAAGCAAGACCCACGTGTGTCATACAGCGCTGCATAACAAGGGTGTTGACGTTAGGGAGGAGAAATATTGAGGGTGTACAATAGTGAGAGGAGGAAGTTATAGTTAATGCAACATGTTGTTACTTCTTGTTGTAGATTCCAGAGGTCTTCACCCTCACGAGAGGTCGCTACCAGCTAGTTTCGGTTTAAAAATTACGAATCTGCATTAAAGGCGTCTTTATAGGAGAGGAAGGGGGATGGAGACAATAATAATAAGAGCCTCAGGGCGCTGAGAGGTTATACAGTATATGATGTGCACGTGCATTCTCAAAACCATAACAAATAATAAAATGTTATGAATGTCAGAACACTCTGACTATTGTCAGAGGCTTTGTCAAGCTGTCTGTTACCTGACAACTCTCGTCGGCCCTCACCAGGATTTATGTACCGGCAACGCAAAGGCCATCCCTGTTAGAATCTCCTCCAAGTCTCGCCAGAGGCACTTCTACCAAGAGAATTCTGTGTTGATTCCTATACTTCAGAACATCAATACCAGTCTCTGGAAAAATAAACACATAAGCAGTATGTGATCCTTTATTGACAACGTTTCGCCCACACAGTGAGCGAAACGTTGCCAATAAAGAATCACATTATACTGCTTGTGTTTTATTTTTCCATTGTGTCGGTATTTTATACCATTTATTTCCAATACCAGCCTCTCCAGATCCCATGTTCCCATTGCTCTCTCACTTCCGTAGCTGACTAACGAATCCTCCAGCAATGATTGACGTATCTCAAGTTAGTCCTGCACCTGCCCATCCCATCTGTACTCTCAACCCAGTTGGTTAGTAGATATGTAATACTCTTGTCTGGCATATCGTGGGTTACTCCAGATACACGAAGAATGACAGCCGACTTCAGGTCTGGTGTTTATTATAGAGAGATGTGTACAAACAACCCCCCTCGCCTGGCGTCTCTTCATAAGAACAAATATTGCATGCACAGTACTAACATTCTGGTTACATAAACACTGACAAATGAGGTTTAAAGTCTCGAATCCTCAAGGGTCATTAAGGCTGCATGTCACCTGTCCACGACAAGTCAAGAATAGTTTAATCCCTAAGGTATTGAGGTGATCAGGCTAGTGGCTTGGTGAGTCCAGTACACAAAACGGTGGAAGATGAGGAGTTTGAGGTAATCAGTCCCCCAACCTGGAGTTGTGTTCACTCCATCGAAGTGTTAAACAAGTCTCATTCATCAACTTGTCACTTATCTATACCATTTATATAATACTTTAATACCTAAAATACGGAATAAGGAAAATTCTCAGCGCACATTCACAGAGACACGCGCCTCTCAGTGTATACTTCCTGTGATGTCAACCAGGTAGTAACCATTTTATTCTCAGTGGTTGTTTACACAACGCGCCTTGCTCGCAGACAGGTCCAACTCACCCACCCACACCCTCGTGTACCCATCCAACCTACATTTAAACCTACCCGAAGTTCTTGCCTCAAAGAAGCTACCTGGGACTTTGTTCCACTCGTCTACAACTCTACTGCCAAACCAGTCCTTCCCTATACCCTTTGTATATTTTTTTCAAACTTATCCATTGTGAGTCGTGTGTTAGAAACATGACATAGACTTTCCGGCGCCAGCTGCCCACAATCACAATATAACTGCGAAATGCCATTAGCCCTATGTACAACACAATCTGATTAAGAAGGCAAGATTTTCTACCCTCTCGTCTCTTGTTCGTAATGTTAACCCGGAGGGTTACCACCCAGGATAACCCAAAGTGCATCATCGGGGACTGTCTTATTTATAATATAATATCTTTATTTCTACCAGTACATGTACATGGTATACAGACCATAGCTGACATCAATAACATACTACTATATAGAAAGACGCTTGTTATGCTGAGCATTTCGAGAAAATTAGATCAATTTTGCCCCAGGATGCGACCCACACCAGTCGACTAACACCCAGGTACATATTTTTACTGATGGGTGAACATGGACAACAGGTGTAAGGAAACACGCCCAATGTTTCCACCCTTTGCCGGGAATCGAACCCGGACACTCACCGTGTGAAGTGAGAGCTTTTGCCACCAGGCCACGAGCCACCATTTCCATTGGGGTCCTTTAATCTTGTTCCCCAGGATGCATCCCACACCAGTCGATTAACACCCAGGTACCTACTTACTGCTAGATGAACAGGGACAGCAGGTGTAAGGAAACGTGCCTAATGTTTCCACCCTTGCCAGGGATCGAACCACGGACACTCAGTGTATGAGGCGAGTGCGCTGCAAACTGAGCCACCGCAATGCTGTGCATCCTAGATAACCACTCTTCCCTCCAGCACTATAATAGTTGGAACCATGTCATGTACTACCAGCCATCACTAGTGAAGAGAATACATGTCAATAACCAAGCTTTAATTAGAACAACGTTTTGCGTAGAGCTTCGTTAAGCTCTACACACCGAAACGTTGTCCTCAGGAAAGCTTGTTCTGCAATATTTGTCATCACAGCAACGATTACCAACACCCACCAAGCTTCATGAGTGATAATTTACAAACTTACTCCCTGGTCTTTATTCATGCTCTTGGCGTCCCCCTGATTGTGTAAAGCAGCTTGGTAGACTGGTACTAGTGTACCCTCCAGTGTCATTAAACCATCTTGACAGTCTATTAGTGTAACGTCTATCATTTAAGCACCTTTGTAGTGGCTTAGCCACACATGTTGCCTCTTGTTAGCCGAAGATTAATTTGTACATTAATAAAAATTCAATTAAAGTACGTGTATAAATAATAATAATTAAGTACATATACTAGCCATACAAATTCCAGTATGTCGCTTTGATTTTAAGGTATAGATTGTAAACAAAAGCCCTGATTTTAAGGTATAGATTGTAAACAAAAGCCCTGATTTTAAGGTATAGATTGTAAACAAAAGCCCTGATTTTAAGGTATAGATTGTAAACAAAAGCCCTGATTTTAAGGTATAGATTGTAAACAAAAGCCCTGATTTTAAGGTATAGATTGTAAACAAAAGCCCTGATTTTAAGGTATAGATTGTAAACAAAAGCCCTGATTTTAAGGTATAGATTGTAAACAAAAGCATGAATGTACCATTCCAAGGCTACGCTGTTCAATGATGTTTTTTTGCTCATCACTACGTGTAAAAAAGCCATGTGCAACACTAGGATATTTTTTTTATTATAGAAATGTTTCGTTCACTGGAAGTTTTGTCGATCCAAACACAGATTGTTTTTTCTCAGTGTCCGTAATGCAAAAATCCTAGTGCTTGTAATATGGATTAATTACATATATCTTTGATTGATGGCTGACTACACTTGCAATGCTCTACTGACAAGGGAACAAAAAATACTCAAGAAACTTTACAATTATCTCAAATTCCAGGTGGTCGTCCATGGGCAGCACTGTCTCTGTGCTGCCTGTCCACTACACCAAGTTAAGAAGTGGTAATTAGTAGAAAGTTGAGTATGGTGAAAGTAGGGGAGGTCGCCTCTCATGCATGTAAACTGACAATCTCTTGATCAAAGGAATCTGAGCTACACTCCTTCACTGAAACCTAGTTAACTCCATATTAACTTATAATTTACCCAACTGTCTAGTAAAATGACATCGTTTCCTACGTGAGTTTATTAACTAGAACTTACAATATATACATTCCGTTCACGGGATCTTACAATGAATTCATACCATTCACCAGAACTTACGATATATCCGTAGAACTTGAGAATATCCATCTTGCACATGGGACAAGTTCTATGATCCAACAACCACGGGTCAACACAGTTCTTGTGGAATTCGTGTCTGTTGACAAGATAGTTTAGCGTTTTAATATAATAATAACAGTAATAATAATGATAACAGTAATAATAATTCACAAAGTCATAAGTCTAATATATTTTAAACGTGTAGAAATGTACCTATACTGTGGAATATTACCAGGAGAGAAAATCTGAGTGTAGAACTCTCGTTCATGTCAGAGAGAGAGAGGGAGAGAGAGAGAGAGAGAGAGAGAGAGAGAGAGAGAGAGAGAGAGAGAGGAGAGAGAGAGAGAGAGAGAGAGAGAGAGAGAGAGAGAGAGGAGAGAGAGAGAGAGAGAGAGAGAGAGAGAGACGTCTCATAAGATATACTGTACATACTTGCATGGTAAGGTCCTGACGGTGTCAGCCACTTGGTAAGGTTCTATACAGACAGCGCAGCACTCGCAGTCAGCTGACACCTCCTGTAGAGCAAGAAACATAAGTTCATTCAGGTATACACAATACATAGCAGCATATGTGTAGAGAACATATACTTACTGTATCACAAATACAATACACTGTTAGTTACTGCATCATGGTAATACAACACAAAAGAACTATACTGATGGTGTGCAGGTAGGTCAGGATACTGACTATATGTCACCTCAAGGAGGAGACCTTGATAGTGAAGGGCTCTTGATTAGAGAGTTATCCTCCCGTTCCGGATCATTGCTAGAGAAATATCAACAGTTCATACAACCTACGGATCAATCGACCCTCCAGAAGGTGGTGAGTCAGCAGGAACTCAATACGAGTCCCTCCAGCAGGTGTTGAGTCAGCAGGAACTCAATACGAGTCCCTCCAGCAGGTGTTGAGTCAGCAGGAACTCAATACGAGTCCCTCCAGCAGGTGTTGAGTCAGCAGGAACTCAATACGAGTCCCTCCAGCAGGTGTTGAGTCAGTAGGAACTCAATACGAGTCCCTCCAGCAGGTGTTGAGTCAGCAGGAACTCAATACGAGTCCCTCCAGCAGGTGTTGAGTCAGCAGGAACTCAATACGAGTCCCTCCAGCAGGTGTTGAGTCAGCAGGAACTCAATACGAGTCCCTCCAGCAGGTGTTGAGTCAGAGGAACTCAATACGAGTCCCTCCAGCAGGTGTTGAGTCAGCAGGAACTCAATACGAGTCCCTCCAGCAGGTGTTGAGTCAGCAGGAACTCAATACGAGTCCCTCCAGCAGGTGTTGAGTCAGCAGGAACTCAATACGAGTTCCTCCAGCAGGTGTTGAGTCAGCAGGAACTCAATACGAGTTCCTCCAGCAGGTGTTGAGTCAGCAGGAACTCAATACGAGTCCCTCCAGCAGGTGTTGAGTCAGCAGGAACTCAATACGAGTTTCTCCAGCAGGTGTTGAGTCAGCAGGAACTCAATACGAGTCCCTCCAGCAGGTGTTGAGTCAGCAGGAACTCAATACGAGTCCCTCCAGCAGGTGTTGAGTCAGCAGGAACTCAATACGAGTCCCTCCAGCAGGTGTTGAGTCAGCAGGAACTCAATACGAGTCCCTCCAGCAGGTGTTGAGTCAGCAGGAACCAAGACGATTCACCTATACCCAAGGAAGTTCTAGGTGGTTGATCCAGGAAATGATCCTCCCATCCTGATTGTTGAGTCAGCAGGAACTCAATACGAGTCCCTCCAGCAGGTGTTGAGTCAGCAGGAACTCAATACGAGTCCCTCCAACAGGTGTTGAGTCAGCAGGAACACAAGACATTCACACCTTATACCTCAAGGGAAGTTCCTTGATGGTGAGGGGCTCTTGATCCAGGGAAATGATCCTCCCATCCTTGGATTGAACCTGATTTCCCTCTCATTCCCCAGGCGTTGTATGTCCTCCTACGCTTTCCCCCTTCAATATAATCAGCGTCTCTGCAATTTTCTCTTCAGTCTCCTGGTTTCATTTCTTTCATGTTGCAGCATTGCATTACTGCAGCCTTTTATGTTGCAGCCTTGCATTACTGCAGCCTTTCATGTTGCAGCCTTGCATTACTGCAGCCTTTCATGTTGCAGCCTTGCATTACTGCAGCCTTTCATGTTGCAGCCTTGCATTACTGCAGCCTTTCATGTTGCAGCCTTGCATTACTGCAGCCTTTCATGTTGCAGCCTTGCATTACTGTGACGGGAAGGTCTTGTCCGGGACCCTGCCGAGGGGCGGTCACCCCCTGAAACATCCAAAGAGAAACACAGTCCCTCGTGCTCTTTTTGTTCTTCCCTTTGTTCTCTCTCTTGTTTACCTGCTTCTCTTATCCCCCCTCGTATCCTTTACCTCTGATCTTCCTCCCTCTTCTTCACTCTCCCTCCTCCTCCTCCTTCCCTCGTCTACAGTTACTGAACAAATGTCAGTTGTCCACTTCCTGTACTCCTGCCTCTGACCCATCTCTTACTCTGCTCAGTAACCTTCCTGCTTCCTAGAGGTGGTGGTGGTGGTGGTGAAAGTAGTGGTGGTGGTGGTCGTGATGGTGGTGTTGTAGTCTTGATGATGCTGAAGTAGTGATGGTGGTGTAGTTGTGGTGATGGTGGGCGAGTGGTAATGTGAAAGAGGTGGTAGTATGATAATTAGCTAGTCGTGGTTGTGGTGGTGGTAGTATGAGAATTAGCTAGTCGTGGTTGTGGTGGTGGTAGTATGAGAGCTAGTCGTGGTTGTGGTAATATGAGAGCTAGTCGTGGTTGTGGTGGTGGTAATATGAGAGCTAGTCGTGGCTGTGGTAAATGGGCTGTCGTGGTTGTGGTATGAGAGCTAGTCGTGGCTGTGGTATATGAGAGCTAGTCGTGGTTGTGGTAGTATGAGAGCTAGTCGTGGCTGTGGTAGTATGAGGCTAGTCGTGGTTGTGGTATATGAGGCTAGTCGTGGTTGTGGTAGTATGAGAGCTAGTCGTGGTTGTGGTAGTATGAGAGCTAGTCGTGGTTGTGGTAGTATAAGAGCTAGTCGTGGTTGTGGTAGTATGAGAGCTAGTCGTGGTTGTGGTAGTATGAGAGCTAGTCGTGGTTGTGGTAGTATGAGAGCTAGTCGTGGTTGTGGTAGTATAAGAGCTAGTCGTGGTTGTGGTAATATGAGAGCTAGTCGTGGTTGTGGTAGTATGAGAGCTAGTCGTGGTTGTGGTAGTATGAGAGCTAGTCGTGGCTGTGGTAGTATTTGAGCTAGTCGTGGTTGTGGTAATATGAGAGCTAGTCGTGGTTGTGGTAGTATGAGCTAGTCTTAGTAGAGCTTGGTAGGTATCGTGGTTGTGGTAATATGAGAGCTAGTCGTGGTTGTGGTATATGAGAGCTAGTCGTGGCTGTGGTAGTATGAGAGCTAGTCGTGGCTGTGGTAGTATTTGAGCTAGTCGTGGTTGTGGTAATATGAGAGCTAGTCGTGGTTGTGGTAGTATGAGAGCTAGTCGTGGTTGTGGTAATATGAGAGCTAGTCGTGGTTGTGGTAGTATGAGAGCTAGTCGTGGTTGTGGTAGTATGAGAGCTAGTCGTGGTTGTGGTAGTATGAGAGCTAGTCGTGGTTGTGGTAGTATGAGAGCTAGTCGTGGTTGTGGTAGTATGAGAGCTAGTCGTGGTTGTGGTAGTATGAGAGCTAGTCGTGGTTGTGGTAGTATGAGAGCTAGTCGTGGTTGTGGTAATATGAGAGCTAGTCGTGGTTGTGGTAGTATGAGAGCTAGTCGTGGTTGTGGTAGTATGAGAGCTAGTCGTGGTTGTGGTAGTACTAAGAGCTAGTCGTGGTTGTGGTAATATGAGAGCTAGTCGTGGTTGTGGTATATGAGAGCTAGTCGTGGTTGTGGTATATGAGGCTAGTCGTGGTTGTGGTAGTATGAGAGCTAGTCGTGGCTGTGGTAGTATGAGAGCTAGTCGTGGCTGTGGTAGTATTTGAGCTAGTCGTGGTTGTGGTAATGAGGCTAGTCGTGGTTGTGGTAGTATGAGAGCTAGTCGTGGTTGTGGTAATATGAGGCTAGTCGTGGTTGTGGTAGTATGAGAGCTAGTCGTGGTTGTGGTAGTATGAGAGCTAGTCGTGGTTGTGGTAGTATGAGAGCTAGTCGTGGCTGTGGTAGTATGAGAGCTAGTCGTGGTTGTGGTAGTATGAGAGCTAGTCGTGGTTGCACAGATCAGTTCTCAGGTCGTGAGTCATTTATTAACTACCTTCACTCTTTCAATAATTCCCCGCCTCGATGGTACTGTCGTACCTATCACTAACACTGTGTCTGCTTCCACCACGACGTCGTCCAGACCGTGTCATTTCCTAACGACCTTGCTCAGGCAGAATGTTTACACATCCTGGCTGTTGTTTACTTCCAGCTAGGCTTCCTTGTCTCTGATCCCTCGCCTTTTAAACACTCTCTTCCTGGCTATCTTATTAATTCCTCTGAGTATCTTATACGCTCTTTTATCTTACCTGGTTCTTCTACATTCTAAGGTCGCCAGGTTTAATTCCTTTAGTTTTTATTCGTTGCTCAGTCTTAGTTGAGGGACCAGTCTTGTTGCAAACCTCTGCACTTTTTGTATGTTTTGTACGTATTTGATGAGGTGTGGGCTTAAGGCTGGCGCTGCATACTTTAATACAGATCTATCGTGGTGTACACAGAACCTGAAGGGCTGTTAAGAGACACGTAAGTTCCCCCGTCTTCTAATATCTTATTTTTCCACTATAATCTACCTTGTCTATAATTATTTTCGCATTTGCTTTGTCTGTTTCAAAGCAAATGCGATAGTAATTATAGACAAGGTAGATTATAGTGAAAAATAACATAGAAGACGGGGGAACTTACGTGTCTCTTAAGATTGCCGAATGTAGTACTTCCGACGCCGTCACTGCTCTAACACCCTTACTTCTTCCCTCCTCGCTGACGGCCCTCACCTTTGACACAGACTCCCTCTTTGACAGCAACAGATTTATTAAATAAACTTTGATAATACTGCCTTTAGCACTCCTCGCGGCACATTCTAACCCCACCTCTGTTATCCTCTCCAACATTACTATACTATGATCCTGCAACACCCCTTGCCCTGCAGCGCTGTATGACCCTAGTGGGTTTAGCCCTCAGTTTAGATTATAATTATCCTGAATGTAGTTTGCATGTATACACATTGTATACATAAATGTGAACCTCTGATGGCATGATGCGTAGTATACATACTGTCAAGTCTTTATTGTTTAAAATATGTAGCCTTTGTTCCCCAGTCTATACTCAGTTTCCAGTCTTCTTTCTCCTCTGATTCTTCATTACATTACTTTAGTGTGTTCAAGTCATCTTATGGTGGTTCACTATCTTCAGTGTTTACTCTCATCAGTTTATCATCATCAGCAAACAGCATCATGTAAGTGGTATCACTTATGTCATACCACTTACATGATGAAGTGTCTGACACATGACTGACAGTAATGATGCCAGAATTACCGACAAAATGTTAGGTAAAAGACAGATGCAGGTAATGTGACGTAGTGTTGTGGCAACGTTTCGCTCTCCAGGAGCTTTGTCCAGCAGGCTTGACAAAGCTCCTGGAGAGCGAAACGTTGCCACAATAAAATATCACATTAGTTGCACTTGTGACCTTTTACTTAACACATGACTGACCCTTGTGAGACCCCGCGTCTCTGTTTCCTCATACGATTCACACGGGTTTACGCTTTACTTTCAATACATTAGTATCATGTCTGCCCAGCCTGGTACACTGGCCATGAACCTCACCAGTTTTTCTCCTGGTAAGCAACTACCAGTTTATGTATCATCCTGTACTATGCCTGAAGGGGGTTTCTGGAGATCAGCGCCCCCCTGATGGATCAAAGCCTGGTCAACCAGGCTGTTCCTGCTGGCCACACGCAGTCCAATATACGAACCACAACCTGGCTAGTCACTTCAAGAATTTATCACGTTAAATGATTTCTTACGGTTATAAAATGAGGCACATCTGTGATCTCTTGGATCTTATCACACTAACTTACAATTACCCTCATCAATTCAATATTTAAGTCGTTTATATCACTACTTCGTAGCTGAAAACATGCCTCTTAATTTCTAACTCTTGTCTGTGTCCCTGTCTACCCTATCAAGAAGAACAGGAAACAGAAGCAGCAGCCAAATACCTACTTACTGCTAGGTGAAGAGGAGCAGCGAGTGTACGGAAATATGCCCAATGTTTGCATTCATCCGGAGATTGAACCCCAGTTTACTTGGAGGGAATTCCTGGAGGGTCAACGCCCCCTCGGCCCGGCCCATGACCAAGGCTCACGGTCGATCAGGTGTGCGAGCTGTGGCCGCTACCAATTAAACCAACAGCAAACCCCTTTTCTTCAGACCCTGTCCTATTTTGTACATGGTAATTATATGCCCTCTACCCTCCTGTCTTGCAAAGTTGTCACGTTTACGGCACAGTACAGGTGGAAATATTAGGACGTGTTTCCTTAAGATACCTGCTCTCCCTGTTCACCTAGCAGTAAGTAGGTACCTGGATGGGTCGCATCCTGGGGAATAAATTGACCTAATTTGCCTGAAATGCTCTGCACAAGAAGCAACTTTCTATATAGTCACTGATGTCAGGTAGGCCTGCATACCTTGTACATGTACTTATAAAAATAAAGATTATTATTATTATTACAGTGGAACCTCTGGTCACGAACGCTTCCGAACACGAATAAATCGGTTCAAGACCAAAAAATTCGTCATATCTTTTAATCTGGTCACGAACACAATCGGATGCCAAACTAACACAGCCCAGCAAATTTTCACATCCTGCGCCATTTTTTTCACACGCCAATTTTCCCCACTTCCTGTAATTACAACCGAGATAAATTCGGATTAGCAATGTTTTATCAGCAGGTAGTGCCCAAGCAGCTTCTCGCAGTGCCAGTGCCCGGCGAGGGCTTCTTAACGTACACCAAAAATGAAAGAAATCGGACGATAAATAACGGAGTTCACTGCTCAGCCATTAGACGCCCCTTAAAACTCTTAGAACTCTTGCAATGTTAGCTTTGTCTGTTGTTCAAGGTTTTCTCAGTGTTGTTCAAGGTTTTCTCAGTGTTGTTCAAGGTTTTCTCAGTGTTGTTCAAGGTTTTCTCAGTGTTGTTCAAGGTTTTCTCAGTGTTATTCAAGGTTTTCTCAGTGTTATTCAAGGAGTTCACATTTAGTTTACTATTACACTGTGCATTCTATGGTATAATTAACTGTTTTTGTGCTTAAAAATCTTAAAAAAACAATATTTACATACAGTTCGTAGGGGTCTGGAACGCATCAATCGTATTTACATAAATCCAGTGGGGAAATTAGGTTCGGGTCGCGACCAAAGTTTTGGAACGAATTATGGTCGTAACCAGAGGTTCCACTATATTATTATTCCTACTACTACTACTTAGTTTTTTGATGATCAGGATTCTGTTAAACTTTCTCCTTAAAACGCAGCTAAGTTTACTAAAAAGTTATGACAAGTTTTACTACACACACTATATCCCTCAGAACTTGGACTAGTTTGGTTGCAAATGTTTGGACTTCTTCAAATTTGGGAATGTTTGGCGAGGTGGAGGCTCCACGCTGGTGCTGCGTATTCTAAGACGAGCCTGACTTTACCTTGTTGAAAAAACTCCTGAAGGTGCTTTATCCAGGTTACACTCGTCAAACGGGTGTACATGAGACTAAATTTCTCCTTCCTTGGACCAAACCTGAATACTGCCCATTCAAGAATAATAATGATGAATAGAGAGGTACTAAATCTTGGGGGACCCCACCTGAAACCCTTGCATATTTTGACACTTCCTGCCCTACTGTCACTCTTAACAGCACTGTATGACCCTTACGGGTTTAGCGCTTGGTTATGATTATAATAATAATGTCCTCTTTAAAGTACTTGACTTGCTCAACAGTGATGTGCTCTTGATCCAGGGAATTAGGGCTACGGTCTAATTCTCATTGCCCCGGGCATCCTATAACCCCTACGGGCTTTGCACTTCCCAATAAATATAACGAGGAAGTAACTCAAATTATGAATTATACAAGCTAGATAGCTATTTAATAGAGTTTGTTGTATACAATCTTAAACCTACCATCTACCATTGTTCTACAGTGACCTACCATCTACCATTGTTCTATAGTGACCTACCATCTACCATTGTTCTACAGTGACCTACCATCTACCATAGTACCTCTTCCGTCTCACGAGGTGGCGAAATTCCACACGCAGCTTCAAGAGTGGGTATGACGAAGTCTTAAAGAGGCCAGGAACAAAGGCAGTCATAATAGTCCCGAGGACGGAGTCAGGAGCCGAGATTCGAACCCCAGCAAACAAATAAGCAAGTACAAATAAGCGAACACAAATCTTGATAAGTCAGGAAAAATATGTGAATATAACTAGACTATTTAACTATAACTAGTCTAGCTATAACTAGACTAAGTATAACTAGTCTAGCTATAACTAGACTAAGTATAACTAGTCTAGCTATAACTAGACTATTTAACTATAACTAGACTAACTATAACTAGTGTAGCTATAACTAGTCTAGCTATAACTAGTCTAGCTATAACTAGACTATTTAACTATAACTAGTTTAGCTATAACTAGACTAACTATAACTAGTTTAGCTATAACTAGACTAACTATAACTAGTTTAGCTATAACTAGACTAACTATAACTAGTTTAGCTATAACTAGACTAACTATAACTAGTTTAGCTATAACTAGACTAACTATAACTAGTTTAGCTATAACTAGACTAACTATAACTAGTTTAGCTATAACTAGACTAACTATAACTAGACTATTTAACTATAACTAGTTTAGCTATAACTAACTATAACTAGTTTAGCTATAACTAGGCTAATATATATTTTAATAGCCTAATTACAGGTAGTGTTTTAAAACACAACTAGGCTATTAAAATAATAAGGCTAATTAAATAATTAAGCTAGAATAACAGGTGTGTACGAATGTATAATTATATATGAAGGTGCAGATGTTAGAGAGGGACTGTATAAGTGTGACGGTAGTACTGTACTGTAGTATTTCAGTTATAACTGACCGTTAGGTGACTAATGCTGACCTAGCATGATGAGCTCTTTGAATTCGTGCCCTCCAGGCACTGGGCATCTCAGTTCAAGGCAGGGTATAGAGACGACAGGTCAGGCCTGGTGCCCTCCTTTTTTTTTACCACTAATTATAAGTTACCAGCCGTCCTTCGTGTGTGTTTATTTCCAAATCCATCAGTCGAACCCCACACGACAATTGGTGGCAGCGGTGTGGCGTGTTTTGGTAATTAAGCAGAGGTAAGAGGAATAATTTTGTCAAGCCACCCGGACACTGCTTCCGGAGTCCCTCAGTCAACAGCCAAAGCCAGCCAGCCACCCGCCAACTCTAACCGCCAAGCCAGTTTCTACAGCCGTCTCTACAAATTCCTGGCTTAGTTATCGTGCTAATTGCTTTAACTTTCGAGGAGTTGATCCAAGATTTGCAATTAAGCCAGCCAGTAAGCCAGTCTGTGGGAGAGAGCACCTTTTAATCATCCAGCCTGCCTCAGCCAATCATCCAGCCTGCCTCAGCCAATCATCCAGCCTGCCTCAGCCAATCATCCAGCCTGCCTCAGCCAATCATCCAGCCTGCCTCAGCCAATCATCCAGCCTGCCTCAGCCAATCATCCAGCTGTCTCTTCAGTCATCCAACCTGCTCCTTCATACTGTGTGTATAGTTCCAAGTATTCAAGTCAGCCATTATCGAGGGCTTAAGCCAGCAAGACAACCCAGCTTCCTAACCCAGCTGAGAGAGAGAAGTAAGACAAGCCAGTTCCTCTTTGAAGTATTGTCTCTAATATGGCTTTGTGCTACCAGTTGGACGCTAATAAGAGTGGTATTCACCATCCCTGTGGTATATTGGGGCTTAGCAAGCCACCTGGGATTTTCAAGTGAGTGGAGTAGTGAGCCATCCAGCTGGGGTGAGCGTGTGTAGGTGTGTGTGTGTGTAGGTGTGTGTGTGTGTAGGTGTGTGTAGGTGTGTGTGTGTAGGTGTGTGTGTGTAGGTGTGTGTGTGTAGGTGTGTGTGTAGGTGTGTGTGTGTTGGTGTGTGTGTGTAGGTGTGTGTGTGTAGTGTGTGTGTGTGTAGGTGTGTGTGTGTAGGTGTGTGTGTGTAGGTGTGTGTGTAGGTGTGTGTGTGTAGGTGTGTGTGTGTAGGTGTGTGTGTGTAGGTGTGTGTGTGTAGGTGTGTGTGTGTAGGTGTGTGATGTAGGTGTGTGTGTAGGTGTGTGTGTAGTGTGTGTAGTGTGTGTGTGTAGGTGTGTGTGTAGGTAGTGTGTGTAGGTGTGTGTGTGGTGTGTGTGTAGGTGTGTGTGTAGGTGTGTGTGTAGGTGTGTGTGTAGGTGTGTGTGTGTAGGTGTGTGTGTAGGTGTGTGTGTGTGTGTGTGTGTGTGTGTGTGTAGGTGTGTGTGTGTAGGTGTGTGTGTAGGTGTGTGTGTAGGTGTGTGTGTGTAGGTGTGTGTGTGTAGTGTGTGTGTGGTGTGTGTAGTGTGTGTGTGTGTAGGTGTGTGTGTAGGTGTGTGTGTAGGTGTGTGTGTAGGTGTGTGTGTAGGTGTGTGATCACTAGGTGTGTGCTACTAGTGTGTGTGAGGTGTGAGGTCAGCTCTGGCCGCCTCTTCACGGTGCTGCTGGGTCAGGTTGTGGATAGTTTATATGCCTTAGGCTGTAAGCTATGTATAGGGTTGTGTATGTTTTAAACTATTCCACTTCCGACAACTTGTGACTGAAGAAATGTTCTAGATCTCTGTGATTAGGTCTTACTTCATCTGTGTTGTGTGTGTTGTGTCCTCTGTGGTGTGTGTGTGTCCACTTTGTCATTCCTCTGGGTATCTTATGTTGTTATATGTCTCCCTGTTGTCCTGTGTCAGTGTGTAGGTCCATTTGTTAGACTGCTGTAGGTATTGTGGTAGTCTTGTGTAGACTTTGCTGTGTGTGTAGGTGTGTGTGTAGGTGTGTGTGTGTGTGTGTGTGTAGGTGTGTAGGTGTGTGTGTAGGTGTGTGTGTGTGTGTGTGTAGGTGTGTAGGTGTGTGTGTAGGTGTGTGTGAGTGTGGGGTTGTCACAACACTACCGCTGCTACACATGTCAGGACAGATCTTGGTTAAACCGGATATTAAACCAATGACTGGTACTCTATACCCTGTCTGTCAGCCCGTCAGCTGCTATGACTTTTAAAATGTCAGCCTCCCGGTTTTTTTATTTTTACATCAGCCTATTTGTAGTAGAGTTGTATCGGATGTGAAAATTTAGATATCCGCGGATGCGGATGTGGATGTCTTACTTATTTTGCGGATGCGGATGTAAGAAATTGTGTGGATGTTCTGTGGATGCGGATATCCGATACATCACTAATTTGTAGTCTATTACCGTATCAGTCTGTCAGCCTCTATCTTTCTGTCAGGATTTGTATCAGCCTGTTTAATAGCCTTTGCCTGTATCAGCCTGTCTGTCAGCCTCTGTCTTTCTGTCAGTATGTCCGTCAGTCTCTGTCTTTCTGTATCACCCTGTCTCTCAGTATGTCTCTGTATCAGCCTGTCTCTCAGTATGTCTCTGTATCAGCCTGTCTCTCAGTATGTCTCTGTATCAGCCTGTCTCTCAGTATGTCTCTGTATCAGCCTGTCTCTCAGTATGTCTGTATCAGCCTGTCTCTCAGTATGTCTCTGTATCAGCCTGTCTCTCAGTATGTCTCTGTATCAGCATATCTGTCAGCCTCTGTTTTTTTAGTCATGTTTCTCTTTGCTAACCTGTCACCTTCTCTACCAGTAAGCCTGTCAACCTGTCTGGGCATCTGTCAGCTCATGAAATTCCTACCACCAAAGCCTGGTTGTCAGCAACTCTAGTCAGCTCTGCCTCCAGGGTGTTGACGGGTGTCTTGAATAAGTAAGTTTATTCAGGTATACACAAATACAGTTACAATGATTATCATACACAGCAGCATAGGTGTAGATAACCTAGGATAACCCAAAAAATCAGACAGTGTGACTTATTTCCATTGGGGTCCTTTTAATACCTTATTATTATACTATGAAGGAGATATCATCTTATTATTATACTATAAAGGAGATATACTAGGAATAAGGTAAAATGAGTTATTTATATTTACATGTATGTTAGCTAAAAAAAATATAAAATCATTCTCCTCCCTTTCTGTCGCTACATTCATTAGGTACCTTTCTGTCGCTACATTCATTAGGTACCTTTTAGCTCTCTTCTTGAACTGGCTGATGCTATGACTGGCTTTGACATGTGCAGGCAGTCTGTTCCATTCCTTTATTGGTGTACAATAAAAGGTGTTTGAAGCCTGGCCACTGACTGTGGGAACTACAAAGTTGTGCTCTCCCCCTAGTACTATGACTGCTTTGGTTCCCAACCTTGACAAAATTGGCAGCAAGATATTCTGGACACTGTGAGCAATTTTATAAACTTGATTTAACTTAAGTTGTTTTACTCTGTCTTCAATATTCAGTATATCCAATTGTTGTAATTCATCCTGGCCTACATGTTCTCTTGGGCCCAGGTCCACCATGAGTCTTACCATTTTGTTCTGGGTGATTTGCAGTTTATCTTTCAGTTTTTTTGTCAAGGCAGAGTACCATGAAGAGCAAGCGTAGTCAATATGACATTGTATAAGAGCTAGACATAGGGTCCTGCGAGCCTCAGTAGGTAGACACTGTGTTTGTCTGTAGAGGAACTTCAGTCTGACATTCGCTTTCTTTACTACACTGTTCCCTCTCAGTTCTCCTGACATGCATGGGTCAAAGGGGATTCCCAGATATTTTACTGAGGAAACTGAAGTGATGGATTCCCCATTACACTGGATATTAAAATTATTTACCCTGCTCAGTGTGTTTCGTGTCAAAGAGTATGGCTTCTGTTTTCCCGAGATGTAACGATAGTTTGTTGTCTACTAACCATTTGCTGCAGGACTCCAGTTCCAGTGTTGTTTATTTTTATTTTATTAACACATCGGCTGTTTCCCACCAAGGCAGGGTGGCCCGAAAAAGAAAAACTTTCATCATCATTCACTCCATCACTGTCTTGCCAGAGGGGTGCTTTACACTACAGTTATAAAACTGCAACATTAGACACTGTACTTCCCATCTCCAGGACTCAAGTCCGGCCTGCCAGTTTCCCTGAATTCCTTCATAAATGTTACTTTGCTTACACTCCAACAGCACGTCAAGTCCTAAAAACCATTTCTCTCCATTCACTCCTATCAAATACGCTCATTCATGCTTGCTGGAAGTCAAAGCCTCTCGCACACAAAACCTCCTTTACCCCCTCTCTCCAACCTTTCCTAGGCCGACCCCTACCCTGCCTTCCCTCCACTACAGATTTATACACTCGAAGTCATTCTATTTTGTTCCATCCTTTCTACATGTCCGAACCACCTCAACAACCCCTCCTCAGCCCTCTGGATAATAGTTTTGGTAATCCTGCACCTCCTCCTAATTTCCAAACTACGAATTCTCTGCATTATATTCACACCATACATTGACCTCAGACATGACATCTCCACTGCCTCCAGCCTTCTCCTTGTTGCAACATTCACAACCCATGTTTCACACCCATATAAGAGTGTTGGTATAACTATACTCTCATACATTTCCCTCTTTGCTTCCACGAACAAATTTCTTTGTCTCCACAGACTCCTAAGTGCATCACTCACCCTTTTACCCTCATCATTTCTATGATTCGCCTCATCCTTCATAGACCCATCTGCTGACACGTCCACTCCTAAGTAACTGAATACATTCACCTCCTCCATACTCTCTCCCTCCAATCTGATATCCAATCTTTCGTCACCTAATCTTTTGTTATCCTCATCACCTTACTCTTTCCTATATTCACTTTTAATTTTCTTCTTTTACACACCCTACCAAACTCATCCACCAACCTCTGCAACTTCTCTTCAGAATCTCCCTAAAGCACAGTGTCATCAGCAAAGAGCAACTGTGACAACTCCCACTTGGTTTTAGATTCTTTATCTTTTAACCCCCACACCTCTTGCCAACACCCGAGCATTCACTTCTCTTACAACCCCATAAATATATTGAACAACCATGGTGACATCAAACATCCCTGTCTAAGGCCTACTTTTACTGGGAAATAATCTCCCTCTCTCCTACATACTCTAACCTGAGCCTCACTATCCTCGTAAAAACTCTTCAGTGCTTTCAGTAACCTACCACATCTGCCACATTGCCCCTCTATCCACCCTGTCAAACGCCTTTTCCAAATGCATAAATGCCACAAAAAACATTTACCCTCATCTAAATACTGTTCACCTATATGTTTCACTGCAAACACTTGGTCTACACACCCCCTACCTTTCCTAAAGCCTCCTTGTTCATCTGCTATCCTACTCTCCGTCTTACTCTTAATTCTTTCAATAATAACTCTACCATACACCTTACCAGGTATACTCAACAGACTTATTCCCCTATAATTTTTGCACTATCTTTTGTCCCCTTTGCCTTTATACAAAGGAAGTATGCATGTTCTCTGCCAATCCCTAGGTACTTTACCCTCTTCCATACATTTATTAAATAATAGAACCAACCACTCCAAAACTATATCCCCACCTGCTTTTAACATTTCTATCTTTACATTGCTTCACCACTCTCTTAACCTCTCTTTTTCTCTCCATATACTCTTCCCTCCTTGCATCACTTCTACTTTGTAAAAACCTCTCATATGCTAACTTTTTCTACCTTACTACTCTCTTTACATCATTATTCCACCAATCGCTCTTCTTCCCTCCCACACCCACTTTCCTGTAACCACAAACTTCTGCTGAACACTCTAACACTACATTCTTAAATCTACCCCATACATCTTCGACCCCATTGCCTATACTCTCACTAGCCCATCTATCCTCCAATAGTTGTTTATATCTTACCCTAGCTGCCTCCTCTTCACCTGTCTCTTACTTGCTGCTTCTATTTTCCTTGTATCCCATCTACCTTTTACTCTCACTGTAGCTACAACTAAAGAGTGATCTGATATAACTGTGGCCCCTCTATAAACATGTACATCCTGAAGTCTACTCAACAGTCTTATCTACCAATACGTAGTCCATTACGCCCTACATCATATCTTGTATACTTATTTATCCTCTTTTTCTTAAAATATGTATTACCTATAACTAAACCCCTTTCTATACAAAGATCAATCAAAGGGCTCCCATTATCATTTACACCTGGCACCCCAAACTTACCTACCACACCCTCTCTACATGTTTCTCCCACTTTAGCATTTAGGTCCCCTACCACAATTACTCTCTCACTTGGTTCAAAAGTTCCTATTCATTCACTTAACATCTCCCAAAATCTCTCTCTCTCTCTCTCCTCTACACTCCAGGTGCATACACGCTTATTATGACCCCCTTTTCGCATCCGACCCTTATTTTAATCCACATAATCCTTGAATTTACACATTTATATTCCCTCTTCTCCTTCCATAACTGATCCTTCAACATTATTGCTACCCCTTCCTTAGCTCTAACTCTCTCAGATACTCCTGACTTAATCCCATTTATTTCTCCCCACTGAAACTCGCCTACCCCCTTCAGCTTTGTTTCGCTTAGGGCCAGAACATCCAACTTCTTTTCATTCATAACATCAGCAATCATCTCTTTCTTATCATCCGCACTACATCCACGCACATTCAAACATCAAAGTTTTATAACGTTTTTCTTCTGCACAATGCCATAACATACTGGAGTGAGAGATATGGCAGGAAGTGTAAAATAAACCCAGTGAGGAGCAGGGGTGCGGTGGACACACTAAGAGAACACTGTATCAACATCCGGGGTCCCAGATTATTCAACATCTTACCAGAAGATATCAGAAACACTGCTGGAACAAGTGTAGAAGTCTTCAAGAGGAAACTGGACAAGTATCTTCACCAGGTGCCAGATCAACCAGGCTGTGACGGATATGTGGGGCAGCAAGCCTCCAGCAGCAACAGCCTGGTTGACCAGGCAAGCACCAGACAAGCCTGGCCCATGGCCGGGTTCAGAGAGTAAACTCTCTAAACTCTTCAAAGGTATATCAAAGGTATTCTTCTCTTTTTTAGTAATGTACGTATACAGGAGAAGGGGTTACTAGCCCATTGCTCCCGGCATTTTAATCTCCTCATACGACATGCATGGATTACGGAGGAAAGATTCTTTTCTACTTCCCCATGGACAATAGAGGAAATAAAGAAGAACAAGAACTATTAAGAAAAAGAAGAAAAACCTAGATGTGTGTATGTATATATATGCATGTGTATGCCAGTGTAGTGTGACCTGAGTGTAAGTAGAAGTAGCAAGACATACCTGTTATCCAGCGTGTTTATGAGACAAAAAAGACACCAGCAATCCTACCATCATGTAAAACAATTACAGGTTTCTATTTCACACTCACTTGGCAGGACGGTAGTATCTCCCTGGGTGGCTGCTGTCTACCAACTACCTATATCTCGTGGGTCTTTCCCTGACACTAAGAGCACTGCCATCCGCATACAGTAGGAATTTGCACTTAACACTGATGGACATGTCGTTTACATAACATAGAAATAATATGGGACCCAGAATACTACCTTGGAAAAATAAACACATAAGCAGTATAATGTGATCCTTTATTGACAACGTTTCGCCCACACAGTGGGCTTCAAGTCACAAACAGCTATCAGATCTGTTTGTGACTTGATGAAGCCCACGGTGTTTATTTTTCCATTGTGTCTGTATTTTACACCATTTACTTTCAGACTACCACCTTGGGGAACTCCACATGCTATCGGCAGGGGTTCTGATTCTGTTTTGTTGATTTTGACAAATTGTTTCCTATTGCTAAGATAAGACTTAAACCAGTCTATGGAACCTATGCTTGAAGTTTCTTACATAATAAGTCCCAACTCGAAGTGTATTTTTGTAAGTGCTTTTGTAAGTGTATTTTTGTGGGTCTGAAACAGACTAATCTAATTTACATTCGTCCTTATAGGAACAAATTCGTTCGGTAACGGCGAACAGCTTTCTGGAACAAATTATTGACGAAATCCGGGGTATCACTGTATATTGTGGTTGACAGTATCGAAGACCTTTTGCAAGTCTAAAGTTACCATTCATATGAGGTATATAGACATTTCAGTTCTCATGTAAGCCATCAGGTTAATTAGGGAGGTGTCGGTTGAGTAAGAGCTCCTGAACCCTGATTATTATTATTATATTATGTTAATTACATTATGTATTTTATTATTGTTTATTGTGTTATTATAATTATTATAACGATTATTATTATTATTAGCGTTATTTTATTACTGTTTAATTACTATAATTATAACTAATATTATGTTAATTATTTTATTGTTTATTATTATGTGTTATTTAATTATTTTTTATTATAACTATAATTATTATTATCGTTAATAATTAACACTCAAGAATTATAAGTATTATTATTATTAATATTATCATTATTATTATTACTGAAAAAGTATCTCAAAAGTACATTAAAAATGAAATGAGTTTCTAAGTGCATTTATATTTTGAGTGGACTTTTAATCTCCCCCCCCCCGTAACACCTGTTACCTTTCACAAGTTAGCTTTTACAATAGTAGTTATCTTACCTTTAACAAGTTATCTTAGCCGTCACAACAGCAGTTACCTTTCACAAGTTAACTTACACAACAGCAGTTATCTTAACTTTCACAAATTAGCTTACACAGCAGTTATCTTACCTTTCACAGCAGTAGGTAGCTTTCACAAGTCATCTTAGCTTTCACAATAGCAGCTATCTTAGCATTCACAACAATAATCTTAACTTTTACAACAGTAGTTAGTTTTCACAACAAGTTATTTTAGCGTTCACAAGTTATCTTAGCTTTCACAAGTTATCTTAGCTTTCAAAACAAGTTATCTTAGGTTTCACAACAAGTTATCTTACCTTATCTCCAGACTTGATGCTCTTGACTGGTATCTTCGCCAAGGCTTTTTTGGCAGCGCTGCACAGGTGACGCTGAGAGAGAGAGAGAAGTGAGCAAGGTGATGCAAGAGAGAGACAGAGAGAGAGAGAGAAATGAGCAAGGTGATGCAAGAGAGACAGAGAGAATACATCATTAATGTACTGCTACACTATTCTATATGATAGTTACATTGTGGGAACACCAGCAGTGTGTTGCTTCACTATTCTATATGATAGTTACATTGTGGGTACACCAGCAGTGTGTTGCTACACTATTCTATATGATAGTTACATTGTGGGAACACCAGCAGTGTGTTGCTTCACTATTCTATATGATAGTTACATTGTGGGTACACCAGCAGTGTTTACACTATTCTATATGATAGTTACATTGTGGGAACACCAGCATGTGTTGCTACACTATTCTATATGATAGTTACATTGTGGGAACACCAGCAGTGTGTTGCTACACTATTCTATATGAGTTACATTGTGGGAACACCAGCAGGTGTTGCTACACTATTCTATATGATAGTTACATTGTGGGAACACCAGCAGTGTGTTGCTACACTATTCTATATGATAGTTACATTGTGGGAACACCAGCAGTTGTTGCTACACTATTCTATATGATAGTTACATTGTGGGAACACCAGCAGTGTTGCTACACTATTCTATATGATAGTTACATTGTGGGTACACAGCAGTGTGTTGCTACACTATTCTATATGATAGTTACATTGTGGGAACACCAGCAGTGTTGCTACACTATTCTATATGATAGTTAATTGTGGGAACACCAGCAATGTTGCTGCACTATTCTATATGATAGCTACATTGTGGGAACACCAGCAGTGTTACTACACTATTCTATATGATAGTTACATTGTGGGAACACCAGCAGTGTTGCTACACTATTCTATATGATAGTTACATTGTGGAACACCAGCAGTGTGTTGCTACACTATTCTATATGATAGTTACATTGTGGGAATACCAGCAGTGTGTTGCTGCACTATTGTATATGATAGTTACATTGTGGGAACACCAGCATTGTGTTCCTACACTATTCTATATGATATTTACATTGTCGGAGCACCAGCAGTGTGTTGCTACACTATTCTATATGATAGTTACATTGTGGAACACAGCAGTGTGTTGCTACACTATTCTATATGATATTACATTGTGGGAACACCAGCAGTGTGCAGCTACACTATTCTATATGATAGTTACATTTTTTTAAACTCCAGCAGTGTTGCTACACTATTCTATATCATAGTTACATTGTGGGACACCAGCAGTGTTACCGCAATAATCTATATGATAGTTTCATTGTGTGAACGCCAGCAGTGTTGCTACACTATTCTATATGATAGTTACATTGTGGGACACCAGCAGTGTTGCTACACTATTCTATATGATAGTTACATTGTGGGAACACCAGCAGTGTGTTGCTACACTATTCTATATGATAGTTACATGTGGGAACACCAGCAGTGTGTTGCTACACTATTCTATATGATAGTTACATTGTAGAACACCAGCAGTGTTGCTACACTATTCTAATGATAGTTACATTGTGGGAACACCAGCAGTGTGTTGCTACACTATTCTATATGATAGTTACATTGTGGGAACACCAGCAGTGTTGCTACACTATTCTATATGATAGTTAATTGTGGGAACACCAGCAGTGTGTTGCTACACTATTCTATATGATAGTTACATTGTGGGAACACCAGCAGTGTTGCTACACTATTCTATATGATAGTTACATTGTGGAACACCAGCAGTGTTGCTACACTATTCTATATGAAGTTACATTGTGGGAAAACCAGCAGTGTTGCTACACTATTCTATATGATAGTTACATTGTGGGAACACCAGCAGTGTGTTGCTACACTATTCTATATGATAGTTACATTGTGGGAACACCAGCAGTGTTGCTACACTATTCTATATGATAGTTACATTGTGGGAACACCAGCAGTGTGTTGCTACACTATTCTATATGATAGTTACATTGTGGAAACAGCAGGTGTTGCTACATATTCTATATGATAGTTACATTGTGGAACACCAGCAGTGTTGCTACACTATTCTATATGATAGTTACATTGTGGGAACACCAGCAGTGTGTTGCTACACTATTCTATATGATAGTTACATTGTGGGAACACCAGCAGTGTGTTGCTACACTATTCTATATGATAGTTACATTGTGGGAACACCAGCAGTGTTGCTACACTATTCTATATGATAGTTACATTGTGGAACACCAGCAGTGTTGCTACACTATTCTATGATAGTTACATTGTGGGAACACCAGGTGTGTTGCTACACTATTCTAATGATAGTTACATTGTGGGAACACCAGCAGTGTTGCTACACTATTCTATATGATAGTTACATTGTGGGAACACCAGCAGTGTTGCTACACTATTCTAATGATAGTTACATTGTGGGAACACCAGCAGTGTTGCTACACTATTCTATATGATAGTTACATTGTGGGAACACCAGCAGTGTTGCTACACTATTCTATATGATAGTTACATTGTGGGACACCAGCGTGTTGCTACACTATTCTATATGATAGTTACATTGTGGGAACACAGCAGTGTTGCTACACTATTTATATGATAGTTACATTGTGGGAACACCAGCAGTGTGTTGCTACACTATTCTATATGATAGTTACATTGTGGGAACACCACAGTGGTGCTACATATTCTATATGATAGTTACATTGTGGGAACACAGCAGTGTGTTGCTACACTATTCTATATGATAGTTACATTGTGGGAACACCAGCAGTGTTGCTACATATTCTATATGATAGTTACATTGTGGAACACCAGCAGTGTTGCTACACTATTCTATATGATAGTTACATTGTGGGAACACCAGCGTGTGTTGCTACACTATTCTATATGATAGTTACATTGTGGGAACACCAGCAGTGTTGCTACACTATTCTATATGATAGTTACATTGTGGAACACCAGCAGTGTTGCTACACTATTCTATATGATAGTACATTGTGGACACCAGCAGTGTTCTACACTATTCTATATGATAGTTACATTGTGGGAACACCAGCAGTGTTGCTACACTACTATGATAGTTACATTGTGGGACACCAGCAGTGTTGTACACTATTCTATATGATAGTTACATTGTGGGTACACCAGCAGTGTTGCTACACTATTCTATATGATAGTTACATTGTGGGAACACCAGCAGTGTGTTGCACACATTCATAGATAGTACATTGTGGGTACCAGCAGTGTTCTACACTATTCTATATGATAGTTACATTGTGGGAACACCAGCAGTGTTGCTACACTATTCTATATGATAGTACATTGTGGGAACACCAGCAGTGTTCTACTTTATATGATAGTTACATTGTGGGAACACCAGCAGTGTTGCTACATATTCTATATGATAGTTACATTGTGGAACACCAGCAGTGTTCTACATATTCTATATGATAGTTACATTGTGGGAACACCAGCAGTGTTGCTACACTATTCTATATGATAGTTACATTGTGGGAACACCAGAGTGTTGTACACTATTCTATATGATAGTTACATTGTGGGAACACCAGCAGTGTTGCTACACTATTCTATATGATAGTTACATTGTGGGAACACCAGCAGTGTTCTACACTATTCTATATGATAGTTACATTGTGGGAACACCAGCAGTGTTGCTACACTATTCAATGATAGTTACATTGTGGGAACACCAGCAGTGTTGTACACTATTCTATAGTTACATTGTGGGAACACCAGCAGTGTGTTGCTACACTATTCTATATGATAGTTACATTGTGGGAACACCAGCAGTGTTGCTACACTATTCTATATGGTAGTTACATTGTGGGAACACCAGCAGTGTGTTGCTACACTATTCTATATGATAGTTACATTGTGGGAACACCAGCAGTGTGTTGCTACACTATTCTATATGATAGTTACATTGTGGGAACACCAGCAGTGTTGCTACACTATTCTATATGATAATTACATTGTGGGAACACCAGCAGTGTGTTGCTACACTATTCTATATGATAGTTACATTGTGGAACACCAGCAGTGTGTTGGTACACTATTCTATATGATAGTTACATTGTGGGAACACCAGCAGTGTTGCTACACTATTCTATATGATAGTTACATTGTGGGAACACCAGCAGTGTGTTGCTACACTATTCTATATGATAGTTACATTGTGGGAACACCAGCAGGTGTTGCTACACTATTCTATATGATAGTTACATTGTGGGAACACCAAAAAAAAAAAAAAAAAAAAAAAAAAAAATTTTTTTTTTTTTTTTTTTTTTTTTTTTTTTTTTTTTGTTACATTGTGGGTACACCAGCAGTGTGTTGCTACACTATTCTATATGATAGTTACATTGTGGAACACCAGCAGTGTTGCTACACTATTCTATATGATAGTTACATTGTGAGAACACCAGCAGTGTTGCTACACTATTCTATATGATAGTTACATTGTGGGAACACCAGCAGGGGTTGCTACACTATTCTATATGATAGTTACATTGTGGAACACCAGCAGTGTGTTGCTACACTATTCTATATGATAGTTACATTGTGGGAACACCAGCAGTGTGTTGCTACACTATTCTATATGATAGTTACATTGTGGGAACACCAGCAGTGTGTTGCTACACTATTCTATATGATAGTTACATTGTGGGAACACCAGCAGTGTTGCTACACTATTCTATATGATAGTTACATTGTGGGAACACCAGCAGTGTGTTGCTACACTATTCTATATGATAGTTACATTGTGGGAACACCAGCAGTGTTGCTACACTATTCTATATGATAGTTACATTGTGGGTACACCAGCAGTGTTGCTACACTATTCTATATGATAGTTACATTGTGGAACACCAGCAGTGTGTTGCTACACTATTCTATATGATAGTTACATTGTGGGAACACCAGCAGTGTTGCTACACTATTCTATATGATAGTTACATTGTGGAACACCAGCAGTGTTTGCTACACTATTCTATATGATAGTTACATTGTGGAACACCAGCAGTGTGTTGGTACACTATTCTATATGATAGTTACATTGTGGGAACACCAGCAGTGTGTTGCTACACTATTCTATATGATAGTTACATTGTGGGAACACCAGCAGTGTTGCTACACTATTCTATATGATAGTTACATTGTGGGAACAGCAGCAGTGTGTTGCTACACTATTCTATATGATAGTCACATTGTGGGAACACCAGCAGTGTTGCTACACTATTCTATATGATAGTTACATTGTGGGAACAGCAGCAGTGTGTTGCTACACTATTCTATATGATAGTTACATTGTGGGAACACCAGCAGTGTGTTGCTACACTATCCTATAGGATAGTTACATTGTGGGTACACCAGCAGTGTTGCTGCACTATTCTATATGATAGTTACATTGTGGCCTTATCAAGGTGGACTTTAGGAAGTACTTCTTCAGCCAAAGGTTGGTTCTTATTTTAAGACACATGTGCAACACTGGGGTATCTTTATTGCGGAGAAGTTTAGCCCACCCAGTGGCCTTTTTAAAGCAATAAAGAAATACTCCTTGGCGAAACTTGTTCAACATAATGATACCCAGGTGTTGCTAGTGTGTTGATACCTGTCTGAGGGTGGTTACAATGTAAATGATACCTGTCTGAGGGCGGTTACAATGATGTAGATACCTGTCTGAGGGTGGTCAGAATGATACCTGCCTGAGGGTGGTCAGAATGATACCTGCCTGAGGGTGGTCAGAATGATACCTGCCTGAGGGTGGTCAGAATGATACCTGCCTGAGGGTGGTTAGAATGAGACCTACCTGAGGGTGGTCAGAATGATACCTGCCTGAGGGTGGTCAGAATGATACATGCCTGAGGGTGGTTACAATGATGTGAATGATACCTGTCTGAGGGTGGTTACAATGATGTGAATGATACCTGTCTGAGGGTGGTTACAATGATGTGAATGATACCTGTCTAAGGGTGGTTACAATGATGTAGATACCTGTCTGAGGGTGGTCAGAATGATACCTGCCTGAGGGTGGTTAGAATGAGACCTACCTGAGGGTGGTCAGAATGATACCTGCCTGAGGGTGGTCAGAATGATACATGCCTGAGGGTGGTCAGAATGATACCTGCCTGAGGGTGGTTAGAATGATATCTGCCTGAGGGTGGTCAGAATGATACCTACCCTAGGGTGGTCAAATGATACCTGCCCTAGGGTGGTCAGAATGATACCTGCCTGAGGGTGGTCAGAATTATACCTGCCTGAGGGTGGTCAGAATTATACCTGCCTGAGGGTGGTCAGAATTATACCTGCCTGAGGGTGGTCAGAATGATACCTGCCCGAGGGTGGTCAGAATGATACCTGCCTGAGGGTGGTCAGAATGATACCTGCCTGAGGGTGGTCAAAATGATACCTGCCTGAGGGTGGTCAGAATACCTGCCTGAGGGTGGTCAGAATACCTGCCTGAGGGTGGTCAGAATGATACCTGCCTGAGGGTGGTCAGAATGATACCTGCCTGAGGGTGGTTAGAATGATACCTGCCTGAGGGTGGTCAGAATACCTGCCTGAGGGTGGTCAGAATACCTGCCTGAGGGTGGTCAGAATGATACCTGCCTGAGGGTGGTCAGAATGATACCTGCCTGAGGGTGGTCAGAATACCTGCCTGAGGGTGGTCAGAATAACTGCCTGAGGGTGGTCAGAATACCTGCCTGAGGGTGGTCAGAATACCTGCCTGAGGGTGGTTAGAATGATACCTGCCTGAGGGTGGTCAGAATACCTGCCTGAGGGTGGTTAGAATGATACCTGCCTGAGGGTGGTCAGAATACCTGCCTGAGGGTGGTCAGAATACCTGCCTGAGGGTGGTCAGAATACCTGCCTGAGGGTGGTCAGAATACCTGTCTGAGGGTGGTTAGAGGTTAGTGTGGTACTCACAGCCAGCCTATCCTTGGCGTGGATGTATCTGAACCTCTGGATATAGTAGAAGATAAGCCAGGCCAGGGATATCACCATCAGGATGATGAACGACACGGACACGAACAACACGGACGTTCTGTGAAACAAACACCGTATTTTAGCCTCAAACATTACACTACTGACAGAAACTGAAGGCACTGGCAGTGCACTATGTTGTGTTGTATATTATTTGTGAAGAGCAATTGAACACATGTGCAATATCTGGGTATTTTTATTTGTAGACGTTTCGCCCTCCAGTGGTTTTTAACAAGGACATAATGTGTTGTAGAACTATATATAAAAGACGAGGTAGTCAGACCCTCAGCCTTGGTGGAGACCACCGTAGTCTTGAGGACTACGGTGGTCTTCAACTCCAAGGCTGAGGGTCTGATTACCTCGTCTTTTAATATATAATTCTACAGTCTTCACATTATGTCCTTGTATTGTATTGATAAAGTCACTGGAGGGCGAAACGTCTACAAGACACCCAGATGTTGTACACGTGGTAACATGTGACTAATTGTTCATCTTGTGGGTATTGTATATCATTCATGTACAACAACATTGTTATTAACCATACCACGGGTGGAGTTCGAACTCGCGGTCAGAGTCTCCCAAAACTCCAGACCGTCGCGTAAGCCACTGGGCTAGAGGGTTCGAACCCCACCCGTGGTATGGTTTGTTTGCAATCGTGTCATTACGATTTCGTGAGTCACATTGTTATTAGTCTACGTTAATCTTGATACGAGATGAAGAACAGAGGCACAATACACGAATATCCCGCACGTAGGAGAGAGGAGCATACCACGACGTTTCGGTCCCACTTGGATCATTTACAAAGTCACACTGTGTGACTTTGTAAATGGTTTAAGACGGACCGAAACGTAGTCGTGAGCTCCCCTCTCCTATGTTCTGGCTGTGTGCATCTTATAGTGAGATTTTTAACATTAATTTCTGTACGTTCGGTATAAACTTACACTATATTAATTTGTTAGGTTAGCGTAGATTACGAATGTTTATTTACAGATTAGTGAACTCATTTGACAGCGCAGTGGCTGCGCAGCTGCAGAGAGTGCTCCAGTGTACACGCACATCACTCGTGGTGCCACAATACACTCCTGTATGAATTACGTTGTAGGTTCGCCGGTATTGTCCTTGCCCGGGTCTTTTCCTGGTGACCCGGCGATTACGTTGGTGGAATATTTGTTTTAAATGCTCTTTGCCTACACTGGAAGTTCAGCTCAAAGTCCCGGCTGACCCTCAGAAGAGACGAGGTTTACCCATGTTGTGAAAGGATCATAACAGTATCAACACTGCCCTGAAGACACCAGCTACACACCTGGGATCTTGATGCAGGGATTTCTTCGAAACTTGTCTAACCTTTAGACGCGACCTACTTCCACTAGTGGTTTTGTCCACTGGTGACTCCGCCTACTACTGCTCCACCTCATCTGTCTGAAGTATATAAGCCCCCATCCCCTCGAATATGGGTCATCATATGACTAAGACCCGCGTCAGGAAACACTTGACCTGTTTCCTGACAAATCTTGCCTAACCTAACCTGATACATAAAGATTGATGAAGGACTGGACACATCGACTCCAATCTGAGGGACTGATTACCTCAAAATCCTCATCTTCCACCTTTGTCTGCACTGGACCGAAGAAGCCACTGGCTGGCGAAACGTTTCAAGACTAAAGATACCCAAGACTGCCGAGAAGAGATACATAGTCCTCCCCACCAACTCCATTGCCAAACACGTTTCCAACATCTTTTCCAATACCTCATTCCGAGTATCCACCTCCACATCCACCACCATCAAGGACATTACCAGTAACAGACAGGACAAGCTTCAATCCACTGCAGGGGTATACACAATCCCTTGTAATGACTGCAGCAAATTATACGTCGGCGAAACATCCAGAGACCTCCAAACACGCATTTAAGAACACCAGTACGCAGGCAGATCTGACGATTCAAGGAATACCTGTGTTCAACACCGAAATTCACACCACTTAAATTATAGATAAGTCAGCCTAGCCTCAACTGTGAGAAAGTTGATGGAATCAATAACTGATGATGCAATTCAAAGCGACTTTGAAAGGTATAATTTGATCAACAAATCTCAGTATGGTTTTTCCATAGGTGCGTTCCTGCCTTAAGAATTTACAAACATTTTATCCGCCCGCCCATCAGAGGGCCCAGAGAAAATGATGGGGAGGCCTGACCACGGAACACACAGGGCCTACAGCAAGACTAGTGGAACACACAGGGACTACACCAAGACTAGTGGAACACACAGGGACTACAGCAAGACTAGTGGAACACACAGGGACTACAGCAAGACTAGTGGAACACACAGGGACTACAGCAAGACTAGTGGAACACACAGGGACTACATCAAGACTAGTGGAACACACAGGGACTACAGCAAGACTAGTGGAACACACAGTGACTACAGCAAGACTAGTGGAACACACAGGGACTACATTAGGACTAGTGGAACACACAGGGACTACAGCAAGACTAGTGGAACACACAGGAACTACAGCAAGACTAGTGGAACACACAGCGACTACAGCAAGACTAGTGGAACACACAGGGACTACATCAAGACTAGTGGAACACACAGGGACTACATCAAGACAGTGGAAAACAAGGACTACACAAGACTAGTGGAAACACAGGACACAGCAAGACTAGTGGAACACACAGGCTACACAAACTAGTGGAACACACAGGACTACAGCAAGACTAGTGGAACACACAGGGACTACAGCAAGACAGTGAAACACAGGACACACAAGACTAGTGGAACACACAGGACTACAGCAAGACTAGTGGAACACAGGACTCAGCAAGACTAGTGGAACACACAGGACTACAGCAAGACTAGTGGACACAGGGACTAGCAAGACTAGTGGAAACACAGGGACTACAGCAAGACTAGTGGAACACACAGGGACTACAGCAAGACTAGGGAACACACAGGGACTACACAAGACTAGTGGAACACACAGGACTACAGCAAGACAGTGGAACACAGGGCTACAGCAAGACTAGTGGAACACAGGGACTACAGCAAGACAGTGGAACACAGGACTACAGCAAGACTAGTGGAACCACAGGACTACAGCAAGACAGTGGAACAACAGGAACAGCAAGACAGTGGAACACACAGGACTAGTGGAACACACAGGACTACACAAGACTAGGAACACAGGGACTACACAAGACAGTGGACACACGGGACACAGCAAGACAGTGGACACACAGGACTAAGCAAGACAGTGGAACACACGAAAGACAGTGGAACACACAGGATACAGCAAGACTAGTGGAACACACAGGACTACAGCAAGACAGTGGAACACAGGGACTACAGCAAGACGGAACACACAGGACTAAGCAAGAAGTGGAACACACAGGACTACAGCAAAGTGGAACACACAGGGACTACAGCAAGACTAGTGGAACACAGGGACTACAGCAAGACTAGTGGAACACACAGGACTAAGCAAGACTAGGAACAACAGGACTAAAAGACAGTGGAACACACAGGACTAAGCAAGCTAGTGGAACACACAGGGCACACAAGACTATGGAACCACAGGACTACAGCAAGACTAGTGGACACACGGGACTACAGCAAGACTAGTGGAACACAGGGACTACAGCAAGACTAGTGGAACACACAGGGACTACGCAAGACTAGTGGAACACAGGATACACAAGACAGTGGAACACACAGGGACTAAGCAAGACTAGTGGAACACAGGGACTACAGAAACTAGGGAACACAGGGACTACACAAGACTAGTGAAACACAGGGACTACAGCAAGACTAGTGGAACACAGGGACACACAAGACTAGTGGAACACACAGGGACTACAGCAAGACTAGGGAACACACAGGGACTACAGCAAGACTAGTGGAACACACAGGACTACAGCAGACTAGTGAACACACAGGATACACAAGACTAGTGGAACACACAGGACTAACAAGACATGGACACACAGGACTACAGCAAGACTAGTGGAACACACAGGACTACACAAGACTAGTGGAACACACAGGGACTACACAAGACAGTGGAACACACAGGACTACACAAGACTAGTGGAACACAGGACTACACAAGACTAGTGGAACACACAGGACTACACAAGACAGGGACACACAGGGACACAGAACAGTGAACACACAGGACTACAGCAAGATAGTGAACACACAGGGACTACAGCAAGAAGTGGAACACACAGGACTACAGCAGACTAGTGGAACACACAGGACTCACAAGACTGTGGAACACACGGGACTACACAAGACTAGTGGAACACACAGGACTACAGCAAGACTATGGACAGGCTCGCAAGACTAGTGGAACACAGGACTACACAAGACTGTGAACACACAGGACTACACAAGACAGTGGACACAGGATACACAAGACAGTGGAACACAGGACTACAAAAGTGGAACACAGGGACTACAGCAAGACTAACACAGGCAACAAATAGAACAACAGGAACACAAGACAGTGAACAACAGGGACACAGCAAGACTAGGCACAAGACAAAGGGAACACAAGACTAGAAACAGGAAACAAGACAGAACACAGTGACAAGACACAGACAGAACAGGACAGAAAGACGGACACACAGGATACATAGTAAGGCTAGCAAGCATGAACACAGGACTACAGCAAGACGGAACACAGACAGACAGTGGAACAGACTACAAGACAGTGAAACAGACTCACAAGACTAGTGGACCGGACACAGACATGACACAGGACTACAGCAAGACAGTGGAACACGGACAAGAAACACACAGACACACAGCAAGACTAGTGGAACACACAGGGACTACAGCAAGACTAGTGGAACACACAGGGACTACAGCAAGACTAGTGGAACACACAGGGACTACAGCAAGACTAGTGGAACACACAGGGACTACAGCAAGACTAGTGGAACACACAGGGACTACAGCAAGACTAGTGGAACACACAGGGACTACAGCAAGACTAGTGGAACACACAGGGACTACAGCAAGACTAGTGGAACACACAGGGACTACAGCAAGACTAGTGGAACACACAGGGACTACAGCAAGACTAGTGGAACACACAGGGACTACAGCAAGACTAGTGGAACACACAGGGACTACAGCAAGACTAGTGGAACACACAGGACCAGCAAGACCAGTGGAACACAGGGACTACAGCAAGACCAGTGGAACACACAGGGACTACAGTAAGACCAGTGGAACACACAGGGACTACAGTAAGACCAGTGGAACACACAGGGACTACAGCAAGACCAGTGGAACACACAGGGACTACAGCAAGACCAGTGGAACACACAGGGACTACATCAAGACCCTGATCGCGGCCACAGAACAATTGAATTATATCGACATCTCCGAGACTCTCAGATGGGTCGTCTTAGGACCTCAGTGAGGCCTCTGATAATTATTATTATAATCAAAAGAAGCGCTAAACCACAAGGGTTATACAGCAAGGCCTCTGATAAAATTCCACATAAACGACTGATAAAGAAAGCAGTGACACGTGGTATAGAAGGCAATACCTCCTAGTTTTGGTTGACAGATACCTTACCTTTGAAGAGTTTCGAGGGTTTAGCTACTCTCGGAGCCCGGCCATGGGCCAAGCTCATCTGTTGCTTGCCCGGTCTACCAGGCTGTTGCTGCTGGAGGCCCGCTACCCCACATATTCACCACAGCCTGGTTGATCTGGCACCTGGTGAAGATACTTGTCCAGTTTCCTCTTGAAGGCTTCTATACTTGTCAGAATAAGGCCCCGTTACAAGTGGTTTGTCAGGGTGAATTTGACTCGGAGATCCTTACCTCATGGGGAAAGAGTGCATCTAAGTTCCCTAAGGAGCTAGGCAAAAGACTCATCAGGGTAACTAGGGATCCCAGGGCGGCTAGTTTTCCGTTCCAGCGAACTGGGATCGATCTTTGGTCACAATTTGCATAAACTACATAGATATGCCGATAACACTAATAACTACGTCACTTATAAGGTAAATAATGTAGATCTTGTTAGGCAACAGGACACAAGTGCAACTAATGCGACATTTTACTGTGGCAACGTTTCGCTCTCCGGGAACTTTGTCAAGCAGTTACAAACAATACATGACAATTCTCCTAGAGAGCGACACGTTGCCACATCAAAATGTCCTTTAACCTAACATATTGTGGGTAATTCTACCAACATTATTACAATGTAGATCTTAGTCACAGTGAATGCGAGAGATCTGGGAGTTCTGATTACAAGAACTTTAAACACTGATCTGTATATTATGATCCTAATAAATTAAGACAACACTTGGGTATCTCAATAAAGATACCCAAGCAGACCATAGCTGACATCAATGACATACTACTATATAGAAAGCCGCTTGTTATTCTGAGCATTTCCCGCAAATTAGGTCAGTTTTGTCCCAGGATGCCACCCACACCAGTCCACTAACACCCAGGTACCTAATTTACTGATGGGTGAAAAGGGACAGCAGGTGTAACGTGACTAACACCTACGTACCTATTTTACCTCTCTTCCCTCACCTCTCTCCCCTCACCTCTCTCCCCTCACCTCTCTCCCCTCACCTCTCTCCCCTCACCTCTCTTCCCTCACCTCTCTATCCCTCACCTCTCCTCACCCTCACCTCTCTACCCTCACCTCTCTACCCTCACCTCTCTACCCTCACCTCTCTTCCCTCACCTCTCTACCCTCACCTCTCCTCACCCTCACCTCTCCCTCCCCTCCCACCTCCCTCCTCCCTCTCCCTCACCTCTCTCCTCCCTTCCTCACCTCTCTCCCTCACCTCTCCCTCCCTCTCTCACCTCTCTCCCCTCACCTCTCTACCCTCACCTCTCTCCCTCACCTCTCTCTCCCTCACCTTCTCCTCACCTCTCCCCTCACCTCTCTCCCTCACCTCTCTCCCCTCACCTCTCTACCCTCACCTCTCTACCCTCACCCCTCTACCCTCACCTCTCTACCCTCACCTCTCTACCCTCGGGGGCAGAATCTAAAATCTGAGCTTTGGTATGCTGAGAGGAATGTTATAACTAGTCTATTTCCAAGCCAACCCGGCAACACGCGGAGTTATAACCCTGAGATGGTTGTGACGCCACCAGCCTGGCGTCAAGCAGGAGTGTTAGCTGAGATGGTTGTAGAAGCCAGGCTGTGGTAGGTATGTGGAGAGTGGTAGGTGATGGTGTGAAGCCAGGGTGTGGTAGGTGATGGTGAGAAGCCAGGGTGTGGTAGGTGATGGTGAGAAGCCAGGGTGTGGTAGGTGATGGTGTGAAGCCAGGGTGTGGTAGGTGATGGTGTGAAGCAGGGTGTGGTAGGTGATGGTGTGAAGCCAGGGTGTGGTAGGTGATGGAGTGAAGCCAGGTGTGGTAGGTGATGGTGTGAAGCCAGGGTGTGGTAGGTGATGGGTGAAGCCAGAGTGTGGTAGGTGATGGGTGAAGCCAGGTGTGGTAGGTGATGGCGTGAAGCCAGGGTGTGGTAGGTGATGGCGTGAAGCCAGGGTGTGGTAGGTGATGGCGTGAAGCCAGGGTGTGGTAGGTGATGGCGTGAAGCCAGGGTGTGGTAGGTGATGGGTGAAGCCAGGGTGTGGTAGGTGATGGTGTGAAGCCAGGGTGTGGTAGGTGATGGTGTGAAGCCAGGGTGGTGGTAGGTGATGGTGTGAAGCCAGGGTGTGGTAGGTGATGGCGTGAAGCCAGGGTGTGGTAGGTGATGGCGTGAAGCCAGGGTGTGGTAGGTGATGGGTGAAGCCAGGGTGTGGTAGGTGATGGCGTGAAGCCAGGGTGTGGTGAGTGTGATGGTGTGAAGCCAGGGTGTGGTAGGTGATGGTGTGAAGCCAGGGTGTGGTAGGTGATGGCGTGAAGCCAGGGTGTGGTAGGTGATGGGTGAAGCCAGGGTGTGGTAGGTGATGGTGTGAAGCCAGGGTGTGGTAGGTGATGGCGTGAAGCCAGGGTGTGGTAGGTGATGGCGTGAAGCCAGGGTGTGGTAGGTGATGGTGTGAAGCCAGGGTGTGGTAGGTGATGGTGTGAAGCCAGGGTGTGGTAGGTGATGGTGTGAAGCCAGGGTGTGTGGTAGGGGGTGGTAGTGAAGCCAGGGTGTGGTAGGTGATGGTGTGAAGCCAGGGTGTGGTAGGTGATGGTGTGAAGCCAGGGTGTGGTAGGTGATGGTGTGAAGCCAGGGTGTGGTAGGTGATGGTGTGAAGCCAGGGTAGTGGTAGGTGATGGTGAGAAGCTAGGATAGTGGTAGGTGATGGTGAGAAGCCAGGATCTGGTAGGTGATGGTGAGGAGCCAGGATAGTGGTAGGTGGTGAGAATCCAGGATAGTGGTAGGTGATGGTGAGAAGGCAGGATAGTGCTAGGTGATGGTGAGAAGCCAGGATAGTGGTAGGTGATGGTGAGAAGCCAGGGTGTGGTAGGTGATGGTGAGAAGCCAGGATAGTGGTAGGTGATGGTGAGAAGCCAGGATAGTGGTAGGTGATGGTGAGAAGCCAGGATAGTGGTAGGTGATGGTGAGAAGCCAGGATAGTGGTAGGTGATGGTGAGACGCCAGGATAGTGGTAGGTGATGGTGAGAAGCCAGGATAGTGGTAGGTGATGGTGAGAAGCCAGGATAGTGGTAGGTGATGGTGAGAAGCCAGGATAGTGGTAGGTGATGGTGAGAAGCCAGGATAGTGGTAGGTGATGGTGAGAAGCCAGGATAGTGGTAGGTGATGGTGAGAAGCCAGGATAGTGGTAGGTGATGGTGAGAAGCCAGGATAGTGGTAGGTGATGGTGAGAAGCCAGGATAGTGGTAGGTGATAGTGAGAAGCCAGGATAGTGGTAGGTGATGGTGAGACGCCAGGATAGTGGTAGGTGATGGTGAGAGCCAGGATAGTGGTAGGTGATGGTGAGAAGCCAGGATAGTGGTAGGTGATGGTGAGAAGCCAGGATAGTGGTAGGTGATGGTGAGAAGCCAGGATAGTGGTAGGTGATGGTGAGAAGCCAGGATAGTGGTAGGTGATGGTGAGAAGCCAGGATAGTGGTAGGTGATGGTGAGAAGCCAGGATAGTGGTAGGTGATGGTGAGAAGCCAGGATAGTGCTAGGTGATGGTGAGAAGCTAGGATAGTGCTAGGTGATGGTGAGAAGTCAGGATAGTGGTAGGTGATGGTGAGAAGCCAGGATAGTGGTAGGTGATGGTGAGAAGCCAGGATAGTGGTAGGTGATGGTGAGAAGCCAGGATAGTGGTAGGTGATGGTGAGAAGCCAGGATAGTGGTAGGTGATGGTGAGAAGCCAGGATAGTGGTAGGTGATGGTGAGAAGCCAGGATAGTGGTAGGTGATGGTGAGAAGCCAGGATAGTGGTAGGTGATGGTGAGAAGCCAGGATAGTGGTAGGTGATGGTGAGAAGCCAGGATAGTGGTAGGTGATGGTGAGAAGCCAGGATAGTGGTAGGTGATGGTGAGAAGCCAGGATAGTGGTAGGTGATGGTGAGAAGCCAGGATAGTGGTAGGTGATGGTGAGAAGCCAGGATAGTGGTAGGTGATGGTGAGAAGCCAGGATAGTGGTAGGTGATGGTGAGAAGCCAGGATAGTGGTAGGTGATGGTGAGAAGCCAGGAACGTTTCGCTTCCTCCTGGACTATTGTCAAGTCACAAGTGGGGCAACTAAATAAGAGAAGGCCTGAAGACAGTACAGTAGAGGGCGGGGGAAATAGGTAGTGGTAGAAATAGTAATAATAGTACTACTACCACCACTACTACTACTACTATCACCATCACCACCACTTCCTACTCTACCATACTATCTTCAGATCTTCTTTAGTTTTCTCGTCCCAGTTGTGACTTGACAATGGTCTCCCCTGGAGACCATTGTCGTGGTTGCTGGCTCTTAGTGACTCACGTGTCGCCATTATAATAATAATGTCTTTATTTACTACCAGTACATGTACAAGGTATACAGACCATAGTTGACATCAATGACATACTACTATATAGAAAGCCCCTTGTTATGCTGAGCATTTCCCGCAAATTAGGTCAGTTTTGTCCCAGGATGCGATCCACACCAGTCCACTAACACCCAGGTACCCATTTTATTGATGGGTGAACATAGACAACAGGTGTAAAGAAACACGCCCAATGTTTCTACCCTCGCTGGGAATTGAACCCGGACTCTCGCCGTGTGAAGCGAGAGCTTCAGCCACCAGCCACAAGGTGAAAGATATGGGATACTAAATTAATATGTCAGTTTAATTGACATACATGTACATGGTGAACATTGAAATATAAAAGAATGGACATGCGGAATATCTTAAGACATGGAGTGAGACAAGATTTGCTGGGATTTTTAACCCTGAGGAGGGTTAGTCACCCAGGATAACCCAGGGTAAGGAGGGTTAGTCACCCAGGATAACCCAGGGTAGGGAGTGTTAGCCACCCAGGATAACCCGGGTAGGGAGTGTTAGCCACCCAGGATAACCCAGGGTAGGGAGTGCGTCATCGAGGTCTGTCTTATTTCCATTGTGGTCCTTCAATCTTGTCCCCCAGGATGCCACCCACACCAGTCACCTAACACTCAGGTACCTAGTTATTGCTAGGTGAACAGGGAGAGTAGTTAGAAGGAAACATGTAGAACGTTTAGGCCCTTACCGGGGATTGAACCACGGACACTCAGTGTGTTAAGCGAGAGCGTTGCCAACTGAGCCACGGAAGAATTAGATTGGTACCTTTACTTTTGATATACCTTTGATGAGTTTCAAAAGTCTCACTACTCCCGTAACCCGGCCATGGGCCAGGCTCGTCTGGTGTTTGTTTGGTCAGTCAGGGTGTTGCTGCTGGTGGCCTGCTGACCCACATATCCATCACAGCCTGGTTGATCTGGCACCTGTTGAAAATACTTGTCCAGTTTCCTCTTGAAGACTTCTACACTTGTTCCAGCAGTGTTTCTGATATCTTCTGGTAAGATGTTGAATAATCTGGGGCTATGGATGTTGATACAGTGTTCTCTTACGGTTCCCACGGCGCCCCCAGGTTTATTGTACTGGGTTTATTCAAAACAACAATGTCCAGTATTTATATGTTAAAACAAGTGTCTTCTTTTCATTTTTTATATTTATTTCTTGATTTCCAATTCTTATTAACTATTCACCTTCACATGGTGTGAATATTTACATGTGATGGGTAATGGTGGGAAGAATAGGAAGAGGAGTAGAGGGAATAGTGAGGCAAGAATGAGAGGGAAGACACAACAGTTAACACAACCACAGCTAACACAACCACAGTTAACACAACCACAGTTAACACAACCACAGTTAACACAACCACAGTTAACACAATCACAGTTAACACAACCACAGCTAACACAACCACAGCTAACACAACCACAGCTAACACAACCACAGCTAACACACAACCACAGCTAACACAACCACAGCTAACACAACCACAGTTAACACAACCACAGCTAACACAACCACAGTTAACACAACCACAGCTAACACAACCACAGCTAACACAACCACAGTTAACACAACCACAGTTAACACAACCACAGCTAACACAACCACAGCTAACACAACCACAGTTAACACACAACCACAGTTAACACAACCACAGTTAACACAACCACAGTTAACACAACCACAGCTAACACAATCACACCACAGCCTAACACAACCACAGTTAACACAACCACAGTTAACACAACCACAGCTAACACAACCACAGCTAACACAACCACAGCTAACACAACCACAGCTAACACAACCACAGCTAACACAACCACAGCTAACACAACCACAGTTAACACAACCACAGTTAACACACAACCACAGCTAACACAACCCCTCACACTTGGTGTCTGGTGTACCCTCACACTTGGTGCCTGGTGTACCCTCAACCAATAAACTGCTGTCTAGTCTACGTGAGTTTACAGCATCCTGGATAACCACACAAACAACCCGCATATAGGTCTTTGTGTGACTGTGAATGGTCCAAGTCGGACTAAAACGTCGTGGTGAGCTCCTCTGTCCTATGTGCGGGTTATTTGTGTATTGTTCCAGTCACGGTATTGTCTTACTGTTCTTCTTCCTGTATAACTGACCACCTACTGCAACAGTCAACTCTACAATAAAGGACAAGGTGAACTGTCCAAACCAGCAACTTCTACACTCACTCCATTACAGGTTCACCCTACCAAGGTGGGAGTCAATGTCATAATTATCTATGGGCCGTGTAATATATATGTAACAACCAGTGTGACACCTCCGTGTTCGTAATTGTCCACACCCTCTCATAATAAGATACAAGGTACGTAGCTCTGCAAGAGTTCCACACACCCTCTCTTCCCAAGAGTTATGCTAAAGCTCTCATGGAACTTGTTGAAAATATAAACATTAGCATTACTATCAATGACAAAGGAACAGTCATTCTTAGCAGTGGCGGCTACCTGGCCAAGATATCACACCTCAGACAGTGGACAGAGAAACATTCTTCCTCATACAAACCAGGAAAATTCTAATGCGTTCCACGCAGAGACTCTCATTCCCTTCCTACTAAACGTGCACACATATTTGGACTTCCCAAGACATATAAGCCCAACATAGCATTATGCCCCAACACGTCCAGGATCACCAATGCATCTCACAGACTAGCAGGTGTTTTAGTGAAACATACATCCAAAATGTTGGGACACAGAAGCTCATACTTGTGACATTCTGTAGACCCAGCTTGTTTGGACATGACCTTCCTCTTCACTCAGTCTCCATCGATCAAGTAATTGTCGTTTTTTCACAGATCTCTCACTGTAGACCTTAACTTGTCTCTTCCTGTACAAGATTTCATTGACCTTGTTGAAATCTGTGTGCCAGGTTCAACCTCTAAACTTTCCACAATAACATTTACAAGTAAACATTTGGAATGGCTATGAGGTCACAAGTCAGTGGGATTTTAGCAAAAATATATTTAGAACGCGTTGAAAGAGGCAGTTTAAAGACACATTTGTCATGGATGTGTGGATATCTTGGACAGTTCCTAGTCAATTCAGCCTCAGTTCAGATACTGATGGGTGAGCTTTCCATACAGCCCACACTGGAAGAGACGGCCCCTTACCCTCTCTGGATGACCTAATACACTTCCATCGTGACTTCAAAACCAAGAGGAGTTATCGTGGGTTCTTCCTCTGAACTCTGAATTTGCAGTGATATCTTTCAGAAGGTAAAAACTGAAGATGTTCACTAACTGAAAGTTCCCAACATAATCCACTCCTGCAAACACACAGCCTTCCTCATACACAACACACTCAAAGAAGATTCCAGACCTGATAAACGACTGGTCCTACCACTGATGACTGCCATCATCTCCCAGATTCTCTGAAGAGCCACCATGGCTGTACCAGTCCTTACTGCCACAACTGCCAGAGAGATCACCAAAGCCCTAACACCAGAGCTAAGTGCACAGCGGGAGTATACAATATACCGTGTGGTGGCTGCCATAAATTCTACGTCGGGGAGACTAGCAGACCTTCAGACACGCCTTCAGGAACATAGCTGGCCTGGCCACCTACTGTAGGTACTACAAAATTGTGTTTACTTCCCCCCAGTACCATACTGCCTTTGGTTCCTAACATTTACAAAACTTCCATTGACTGTTAGCAATGTTGGATGGTTGAGTTTCAGCTGCCTTTATCTACATTAAACATTTCAGTGTTTAGTAATTCATCCCGGCCTACATGTTCTCCTGGACCCAGATCCAGGGTCAGTCTCAATTTTATTGTTGGGTAATTTGTAATATTTCATTTTTTCTTAAGATTACAACAGAGAATAGTCTACGTGACATTGTTCACTAGCTAGACACAGGGTCTTGTGTGACTGACCTGCTGAATTCTGTGAATTTCTCAGGCGTTGT
Source organism: Cherax destructor (assembly GCA_009830355.1). Lineage (NCBI taxonomy): Eukaryota > Metazoa > Arthropoda > Malacostraca > Decapoda > Parastacidae > Cherax > Cherax destructor. Next base: position 129,617 of record WNWK01003309.1, read on the forward strand.
TGACGGTGGTTTATATACAAGGATTCAATGCTTTCCACTTCAATACTTAGAACTTCTAGTGCATCACTTGATTTCAACAGTTCTGTGCAACAATACGAGTCTCTCACATACAGTTCTACTTTTCTTATATGTAAATTATGCACACATCCATATACATCGTATTTTCTCACCCATATTCATGGAGTCAGGGAAACCGGCAGGCCGGACTTGAGTCCTGGAGATGGGAAGTACAGTGTCTGCACTCTGAAGGAGGGGTGTTAATGTTGCAGTTTTATAACTGTAGTGTAAAGCACCCCTCTGGCAAGACAGTGATGGAGTGAATGATGATGAAAGTTTTTTCTTTTTCGGGGCACCCTGCCTTGGTGGAAAACAGCCGATGTGTTAATAAAAAACAAAACTCACTATCCAAAACCCCCTCTCCCTAGTATGTTTCTGTTAATGCTACAAACATGGCGTTTATTTAGTGACGATCCCCACGAGCCTGGCCCATGGCCGGGCTCCGAGAGTAGCTAAACTCTCGAAACTCTTCAAAGGTACTTGTATTCTGGAAAACGTACAAAGAAGGATGTATCAGAAATCTTTCATAAGAGGATAGACTGGGGGAACAGAATCTGAACTCACTGGAACGGCGTAGAATTAGGGGGGGGGATACCATTGAGGTGTATAAATGGAAAACAGGAATAAATAAAGGGGATGTAAATAACGTGCTAAAAAATATCTAACCAAGACAGGACTCAAAGGGGATTTACCATTTAAGACGTTAAGGTTACTAGGTTTTTTAGCATGTCAGGTAATGAATCTCCTCGTAATATAGCACCTTGTGTACATACTCTTGGCCTCTCCAGCAGTACTTAGTAAGTTTATTTAGGCACACGTACACACAAGTACAATTATCATAGTGTACGTTGTTGTAGGGTTGGTGTAAGACTGCTGGTCTGTGTTCCACTAACATGCATCTCTCTGCCCCGGGATGATACTTTTCAATGGCAGGCGTTTCTCCTTCAATATATCGCCTCCCTCCCCCTCTCTCTCTCTCTCTCTCTCTCTCTCTCTCTCTACGTGTTTCGTTGCTACTTCACTTATATTCTTCTCTATATTTTTCACCACATGCATGTCCTTAAAAAAAAAAAACCACAATACCGTGACTCGAACAATACCCAAATATGTTAGGTAAACGGACACAAGTGTAACTATGTGATTTAAGTTCGTGGTGAGCGAAACGTTGCTACAATGTTAGTTGTGGGTAATTCTACCAACGTTAATACAATACACTAATAACACGCGTACAAGACACTCATGGAGACGTTTCGCTCCCACAGTGTGACTAGTTAATAGTCCAAGACGGACCGAAACGTCGTAAGTTTCTATGTGCGGGTTATTTCTGTATTTCTTTCTTTGCTGTGTTGCACCAGCACCAGCACCACCAGCAGCAGCACCAGCACCAGCACCAGCACCACCAGCAGCAGCACCAGCACCAGCACCACCAGCAGCACCACCAGCACCAGCACCACCAGCACCACCAGCAGCACCACCAGCAGCAGCAGTGTTAGTTCCAGCAGAGGTGACATGATACCTGGTCATACACGTCTCACATCATACACCTCTCGTGTCTTTAAATGACTCTCACAATTCTCTTTGACCTTCCACACCAGAGTATATTCACGACTGTCATTCCTGCAGTATACACTACGTATCTAGTGTATATCCTGCTGGTACGTATTTGTTTTTAATACAAGTACAGAGCCCAGTCCCACTCATAAGCCATAACTATATTACGTATATAAAAAGCCATTTAAACCACCAAGAACACAACATACATATTATCACGGAAAGTTAAAATAACCAGCATTACTTAAAATAAATGTCACAGCGATATGGTCAAAAAACATTATAATGTCCCTGAGGTCCCTGCAGGTACCCTGGTAGTGTGAGTTTGAACATAGCAAATGGTGCCTCGCAAGCCTACTCGAGTTTACAATAGACTGGCAAGCCAGTGGAAGGCCTCGGTCAGATGACCAAAAGCACCATCTGTGGGTCATCATATGACTACGACCCGCGTCAGGAAACACTTGTCCTGTTTCCTGACAAACCTTACCTAACCTAAGGAGACTAGCGAGAAGGCTATTAGGATCCACAGAGTATTTTAAGGCACTGAACACTCTCTCACTTGTTAATCATCTACGACATTACGAGCTGCATGATAAGTTGTGATACATGACTAGGGAAAAAACTGTTGTACAAGTAGAAGCTTAACCTGGTCCGTGTCTGTATTAACGAGGAGTCAGATGTGGGTTGTGTGTACATTCCAGCACTGCAGGAAGGTATTCAGACCAGTGCCACACTAGAGACTAACCCATAGGCTAGAAAAATAGACAGGAAAGTTAAAAAGTGCTAAAATGGCTCAGGAAATATGTGAAAGACTTTGTGTATGAGGCAGTGAGGAAGGACAGTAGTAACGACAGAGAGCCTTGAGAATTAACATTTGTGTGTGTACTCACCTATTTGTGGTTGCAGGGGTTGATTCACAGCTCTTGGCCCCGCCTGTTCATTGGTCGCTACTAGGTCCACACTCTCCTTGCTCTTTAAGAGTCTTGTCGTACCTCTTCTTAAAGCTATGTATGGATCCTGCCTCCACAACTTCGCTCTCCAGATTGTTCCACTCCCTGACAACTCTAAGGCTAAAGAAATACTTCCTAATATCTCTACGACTCATCTGAGTTTTCAACATCCAGCTGTGTCCCATCTTTGAAACATTCTATCCCCATCCACCTTGTCAATTCATCTCAGTATTTTATACGTCGTTATCATGTCCCACCCATCCCTCCCGTGTCCTCCAGTGTCGAGATTCGACCCCTGCAATCACAAATTGGTGAGTACATACACAAACAAAGTAGCCTCGTGTGTGTGTGTGTACTCACCTATTTGTGGTTGCAGGGGTCGATACATAGCACCTGTGTACTCGCCTAGTTGTGCTCACCTAGTTGTGGTTGCAGGGGTCGATTCACAGCTCCTGGCCCCGCCTCTTCACTGGCCGCTACTCGGTCACTCTACCCGCTCCATGAGCTTTATCATACCTCTCCTTAAAGCTATGTATGGATCCTGCCTCCACTACTTCACTTCCCAGACTATTCCACTTCCTGACCACTCTGTCACTGAAGAAATACTTCCTAACATCCCTGTGATTCATCTGAGTTTTCAACTTCCAACTGTGTCCCCTTGTTGCTATGTCCCATCTCTGGAACATTCCGTCTCTGTCCACCTTGTCGATTCCTCTTAGTATTTTATATGTCGTTATCATAGCCCCTCTATCTCTACTGTCTTCCAGTGTCATCAGGTTGATTTCCCTTAACCTCTCCTCGTAGGACATACCCCTTAGCTCCGGGACTAGTCTTGTTGCAAACCTTTGCACTTTCTCTAGTTTCCTTACATGCTTGGCTAGGTGTGGGTTCCAAACTGGTGCTGCATACTCCAGTATGGGCCTAACGTACACAGTGTACAGGGTCCTGAATGATTCCTTATTAAGATGTGGGAATGCTGTTATTAGGTTTGCTAGGCGCCCGTATACTGCAGCTGTTATTTGGTTGATGTGCGCCTCAGGAGATGTGCCTGGTGTTATACTCAACCCAAGATCCTTTTCCTTGAGTGAGGTTTGTAGACTTTGGCCCCTTAGACTGTACTCCGTCTGTGGTCTTCTTTGCCCTTCCCAAATCTTCATGACTTTGCACTTGGTGGGGTTGAATTCCAGGAGCCAGTTGCTGGACCAGGCCTGCAGCCTGTCCAGATCCCTCTGTAGTTCTGCCTGGTCCTCTTCCGATTGAATTCTTCTCATCAACTTCACATCATCTGCAAACAGGGACACTTCGGAGTCTATTCCTTCCGTCATGTCGTTCACAAATACCAGAAACAGAGCGTGTGTGTTCGTGTGCGCCTGCCTCAGCTAGTGTTACGTACTGTTGGTCACTGGTAGGTGTGGGAAGTAGATGGGGTTGGGGATGGGGTGGAAGACCTGCTTCAGCATACATTAAGTTGATCCCTGAGAGGAGGAAGGCCGCAGTGTAGCTGGTAACCCCCTGACACACACACCTTACAGTCTTCCCTCGGTCACAACCCCATTACCGCTCCTCCCACCAACCTACTCTATGGTGTAGTGTTGCGCTCTCTCTTCGCGTCCCCTAAGGGTGTGTGTTTTATTAACCTTGATTATACTGCTGCTGATGTGGTGGGAAATTGTGCGAATACCGATATGTATATAAATAAAACCTTGAATAGTACATACACACACACAGGAGGAGATACAAGGGCCTCCAGATAGGCGGAGAGGTGGGGTACATCAAGTGCTGGACACAATATATACAACTGAGGAGGAAGTGAAGAGGCTGCTAAGCGAGCTAGATACCTCAAAGGCGATGTGTTTTCAAAAGATTTATTGGGTCATTCTGCAGAGCAGGGTAGCAATGATAAGGCTTCGGAGGCTTCTTACTTTATTAGAATAAAGTGTGGGTACACAGGCAGTGTTTGTGGCCATGGCCCAGGTGGGCCATGCGCCTTGTGAGGGAGAGAGGGAGAAGGCCTGTTACTCTAGTGAAGGCCGCTGAGTGAGTGAGGGAAAAACTATGGTGGAAACTATGGGAACTAGCCATGTAGGCTTACTGGCTACATATGCTCAGCAGGCAGACAGCATAGGCTGTCTATGCAGACAGTACAGGCTGTCTACATCGCTCGGCCACGCACCCATGGTCGACCCTGACCATGACTGGCAGTAAAAAAAAACTCGGTCTCTCTCTCGCAAGAACAGGGCACAGAACACGAAAGAAAAAAACCCATATATATACACGTGGACGTGGAAAAAAAACTTCCTCCAGAGAGGGAAGAAAAAAAAGGTGCGCTTCGTGGTCTAAGGCAGTGAGCGTCCATGCAGTACTGCACGCCTTCCTGCGTCTGGACAGATACTGCAACACAGGAGACATCGCTGCGGCTGAGCTGTGACGTAACAGGGTACGGTCTCCTCTGGAGCTTCATCGTCAGTAGTCGCAACAGGGCAGGACTTCTTCAGGCAAGCGACTCAGGACATTTCTCGACTGGTACTGTCGATGGGGCTGTCACTGCTGGCGAGTGTGGAGGGAGTCGTGACAGGGACGACTCGGCGAAACATCTGGAAGTCATACCTGCATACACTTTACTGCAGTGAGTGGGCTAGCAGTCAAAGTGACATCAACTTTGTGCAGGCTGCTCACTGAAGCTGTGACACGAGGCTGACAGTCGCCTGCCGACAGGCTTAACTGCGGCTTGACAAGTGTCACTCTCTCGACAGTTGAAGCTACAGCAGAGGATGGTCTAAGCGTCCCCAGACTGGTCGTCTACAATAACTGCAGTTTGAGGTCAGAAGGTGAAGTGGAATGGGTATCGATGGGAGAATCGTCATCGTCGCAGGTACGATTCAGCAGAGGCATCTAGAACAAGCGGTGAACAATAAGAGCTTTCTGTACAAGGGGGTGACACTCGTAACTGACGCCTGGACTTGACAAATGACAGCTGTCAAGCGCGCGGGGTCACACCAGGTGACAAAGTAACACACAGGTGCTACATAGGACACACGAGAAACTGCACACACATACTGATGGGGCCAGATAACATTTCTCCATGGGTCCTGAGAGAGGGGGCAGAGGCGTTATATATGTACCACTAACAACAATCTTCAACACATCTATCGAAACATACCTGAGGTATGGAAGACAGCAAATGTAGTCCTAATTTTTTAAAAAAGGAGACAGACACGAAGCACTAAACTACAGACCAGTGTCACTGACATGTATAGTAAGCAAGGTCATGGAGAAGATTATCAGGAGAAGAGTGGTGGAGCACCTAAAAGGAATGAGCTTATCAACAACATCCAGCATGGTTTCAGGGACGGGAAATCCTGCGTCACAAACCTACTGGAGTTCTATGACAGGGTGACGGCAGTATGACAAGAGAAAGGGGTGGGTAGATTGCATTTTCTTGTACTGTAAGTAGACATTTTGACACAGTTACACACAAGAGATTAGTGCAAAAGCTGGAGGACCAGGCAGGAATAACAGGGAAGGCACTACAATGGATCAGGGAATATCTGTCAGGAAGACAACAGCGAGTCATGGTATGTGGCGAGGTGTCAGAGTGGACGCCTGTAACGAGCTGGGTGCCACAGGGATCAGTTCTAGGACCAATGCTGTTCCTGGTAAGTATTTATGAACGACATGACGGAAGGAATAGACTCCGAAGTGTCCCTGTTTGCAGATGATGTGAAGTTGATGAGAAGAATTCAATCGGACGAGGACCAGGCAAAACTACAGAGGGATCTGGACAGGCTGCAGGCCTGGTCCAGCAACTGGCTCCTGGAATTCAACCCCACCAAGTGCAAAGTCATGAAGATTTGGGAAGGGCAAAGAAGACCACAGACGGAGTACAGTCTAGGGGGCCAGAGTCTACAAACCTCACTCAAGGAAAAGGATCTTGGGTTGAGTATAACACCGGGCACATCTCCTGAGGCGCACATCAACCAAATAACTGCTGCAGCATACGGGCGCCTAGCAAACCTAAGAACAGCATTCCGACATCTTAATAAGGAGTCATTCAGGACCCTGTACACTGTGTACGTTAGGCCCATACTGGAGTATGCAGCACCAGTTTGGAACCCACACCTAGCCAAGCATGTATGGAAACTAGAGAAAGTGCAAAGGTTTGCAACAAGACTAGTCCCGGAGCTAAGGGGTATGTCCTACGAGGAGAGGTTAAGGGAAATCGACCTGACGACACTGGAGGACAGGAGAGAAAGAGGGGATATGATAACGACTTATAAAATGCTGAGAGGAATCGACAAGGTTAACAGAGACAGGATGTTCCAGAGATGGGACACAGCAACAAGGGGACACAGTTGGAAGTTGAAGACTCAGATGAATCACAGGGATGTTAGGAAGTATTTCTTCAGTCACAGAGTTGTCAGGAAATGGAACAGTCTGGGAAGTGATGTAGTGGAGGCAGGATCCATACATAGCTTTAAGGAGAGGTATGATAAAGCTCATGGAGCTGGTAGAGTGACCGAGTAGCAGCCAGTGAGGAGGCGGGGCCAGGAGCTGTGAATCGACCCCTGCAACCACAACTAGGTGAGCACAACTAGGAGAGTACACAAGTGCTATGTCTCGACCCCTGCAACCACAAATAGGTGAGTACACACACACACACACACACACATACTAACGAACGATATAGTGGAGGCGGGAACCATACATAGTTTTAAGACAAGGTATGATAAAGCTCATGGAGCAGGGAGAGCAGAGACCCAGTAGCGGACAGCGAAGAGGCTGGGCCAGGAGCTGAGTATCGACCCCTGCAACCACAATTAGGTGAGTACACACACACACACACACACACACACACACGAGGTTACTGTGTTTGTGTATGTACTCACCTATTTGTGATTGCAGGGGTCGAATCTCAGCTCCTGGTCCCCGCCTGTCCACTGGTCACTACTGTTTTCACCCCTATCTTAGTTGTTGTCTGGTCCTTATCATTCCTCTTCTTAAAACTATGCATGGACCCTGCCTCCACCACTTCGTTATCCAGGTCATTCTACTGCCTAACCACTCCGAGGCTAAATAAGTATTTCCTAACATCATACGATTCATGTGTGTTTTTTAACTTTTAGCTGTGGAGTCGTGTACCTGAGACCCCCTTCTCAATCTGGCCCTGCCCTCTAGTGTCGTCATTATAATCAAGGGTCTTACAGGGCAGTGGGACAGGAGATAATGCAGGATTATAGAGTAGCAGGGGTGGAGAGAACAGAGGGAGAGTTACAAAGGGCTGTGAGGAGTGCTAGAGGCATCATCATCATCAAAGTTTGTGTAGTAAATCAGTTGCTGTCAAAAGGTCAACGAGGGAGTCTGCGTCAAAGATGGGGCCGTCGGCGAGGAGGGAAGATAAAGGGTATTAGAGCGGTGACGACGTCGGAGGTCAATTCTGCGTGGTTGATGTGGTTGATAGACCGGACAGTCCAATAGAATATGGCTAACCGATTTAATGTCGTCTGGTTTAGATCCTCTAGCCTCTCATACTGCAGGTCATTATGTAACTATATGGGATCAAATCTGATTAAATATCATGTTTGAATTGGATTTTTTCAATCTTTCGTCTAATTAACGATTCGCTAAACACTGAGTTGTATTGAGGACCCGATACTGGATTGTCGTCCTTCATAATAAAGTGTTCAGCTTTTGGGAAGGTCTGTAGTTCATCTTCACCTGTACAGGGAACACCTCTCCCTTTCTAACTTGCATCTTCTATTTCTTTTCCTTAATGGCATGTGTTTGGAGCACACTTGTAATCCATCTGAGGTAAGCGAGATGTTGCCTAGGACACTCGCTGCCTCACACAAACCCATGTTGACAGTGAGACAGAAGAGTCAACAACAGTATTAAGTAGAGACAGTTGTAACCCAACTCTTCCATCCAGTTCCATCTACCCTGTAAATTCCATATATTTTTTTTGCAATAATGATAAATGATACACAAATAACCAGCATATAGGAGACAGAGAAAAGCTTACGACGACGTTTCGGTCCCACCTGGACCATTTGTGTATTGTTCCAGTCAAGGTATTGTGCCTTTTTCTTCTTTATATAATATATTCCCCCTCCTCCATCACCCTCCCCCTCCTCGTTTTCAAGTGGGTAGTGGCCGGAGGGAGTAGAAAGTGGGGAAGAGATTCCTGCTTCACTATCCTTGACTCTCACACCTAGATTATACAAGACAGTCCTTTTAATCTAGGCAAAAGTAGACAGCTCTTCCCAGCAGATAGCCTTAGTGTGGACTTTCAGGTCCTCTGCTGTCTTCCTCGTGTCCTCTCAGATATTACTCTGCAGAGGCTTTCAGATCCGTATTACTCCCACGTTCTTCCTTACGCTCAATGTTGTTATTGTTGAAGAGGAATTTCTTGAATACGCCTTTATATTCTTGTGTTAGTTTTGGGGGCGAGAGAAGCGTATGAGACGCTACTGCTATACTAATTAAGTCTTAACTAGAAGCAGCAGCAGTAACAGCAGCAGTAGTACAAGCAGAGTAAGCAGTGAGCAGCAGTAGCAGCAGTAGCAGCAGCAGAGCAGTGTAGCAGAGCAGTAGAGCTGCGCGTAGTGCGCGAGCAGCAGCGCAGCAGCAGAGCCGTGAGCAGCAGTGTGCCATGCGCGCGTGCGCTGCTAGAGCAGCGTAGACAGAGCTGAGAGCAGCAGCAGCAGCAGCAGAGCAAACAGAGCAGCAACGAGCAGCAGCAGCGCTGCAGAGTGCAGGCGCTAGCAGCGTAGCGGCAGCAGCAGCAGTTGCGCGCTGCGCTAGTGCCGCGCGCGCAGCAGAGCACGTAGCAGAGCTGCGCTAGTGTAGCGCAGCAGGCTGCTGTAGCAGCAGCAGCGCAAGCAGCGCTAGACAGCAGTGAAGCGCTGCTAGCTAGCAGAGCAGCGTAGCAGCAGCAGCAGCGTAGCGCAGCTGGCTGCAGCAGCAGCAGCAGTAGCAGCGCAGCAGCTAGCACAGCAGTAGCAGCAGCTGCAGCAGCAGCAAGCAGCAGCAGCAGTGCAGCAGCAGCAGCAGCAGCAGCAGCAGCGCAGCAGCAGCAGCAGACAGCAGCTAGTAACGCAGCAGCAGCAGCAGTAAGCATGCTATTGCAGCAGCGGTGATGCATGCATGCGCAGCTGCGCATGCAGCAGTGCATGCGCTGGCTGCAGCAGCATGTTGCAAGGCAGCGCGCTGCACGCGTGAGCGCGCGCAGCAGCGCATGGCTGCGCTAGCGCAGCTGCTGCGCTGCAGCGCGCTGCGCATGCGCAGAGCGTAGCGCTATGGGTCTAGCTGCTGCGCGCAGCAGCAGAGTAGCAGCAGCTAGATGCAGCAGCTAGCAGCAGCAGCTAGCAGCAGCAGAGCAGCAGCGTGCAGTACATGCTGCAGTGCGGCAGCGCAGCGTCAGCGTAAGCAGCAGCAGTGCACGCTATGAGCAGCAGCAGCAGCAGAAGCAGTAGCGCTGCAGAGTGTAGTACCTGAACACAGCAGCGAGTGCAAGTAAGCTGCAGACGGTAAGGAGTTGTGCTAGTTAACTGAGCTAGTGTAAGATTTGCTATTATTCTTGGGTTTGTACTTCTCTAATTATGGTTGCAGGGGTCGAATCACATTGCATGACTCACCTTCTCCACTACACTCGATTTTTCAAGGCAGGCTCTCTGATCCCGGTGATGGGCTCTTGATCCAAGGAATTGGACTTGACCTACCTTTCCTTGCATCGAACCTCACTGCCTTCCATTTCCCCAGACGCTGTATGACCCCTATGGGTCTAGTGCTCTCCCCATAAATACAGTAATAATAATAAATTCTCAAATGATCAAACTTTTTATCATGAATGTATAAAGGGAGTGTACTGAAGAGTCTTGGTTCTCTTACATTGTTCAGGTTTGGAACCAGTTCCTCCGGGATTTTCCAGGTGTAAATTATGATGTATCTTCGTCTCATATGTTGCAAGAGAGAATAATCTGAGTAGTGCTGGAGAGTGTTAAGAGTAGTGCTGGAGAGTGTTAAGAGTAGTGCTGGAGAGTGTTAAGAGTAGTGCTGGAGAGTGTTAAGAGTAGTGCTGGAGAGTGTTAAGAGTAGTGCTGGAGAGTGTTAAGAGTAGTGCTGGAGAGTGTTAAGAGTAGTGCTGGAGAGTGTTAAGAGTAGTGCTGGAGAGTGTTAAGAGTAGTGCTGGAGAGTGTTAAGAGTAGTGCTGGAGAGTGTTAAGAGTAGTGCTGAGAGTGTTAAGAGTAGTGCTGGAGAGTGTTAAGAGTAGTGCTGGAGAGTGTTAAGAGTAGTGCTGGAGAGTGTTAAGAGTAGTGCTGGAGAGTGTTAAGAGTAGTGCTGGAGAGTGTTAAGAGTAGTGCTGGAGAGTGTTAAGAGTAGTGCTGGAGAGTGTTAAGAGTAGTGCTGGAGAGTGTTAAGAGTAGTGCTGGAGAGTGTTAAGAGTAGTGCTGGAGAGTGTTAAGAGTGACTCACCTGTTGATGTTGGTGACCTTGTACTTGACATCTTGACCTTGAGTGATGGAGACAAAGACCTTAGTGCCGTTCTCGACCATCTGTGCCAGGTCCTCACCCTGTTGATGACCCAGGAACACCACCACTCCGTGATGACCTGTAGATGTAAACCAATACTGTCTCAGACACTGTTGTTGACCCAGGACTACCACCACTCATGATGACCTGTAGATGTAAACCAATACTGTCTCAGACACTGTTGTTGACCCAGGACTACCACCACTCATGGTGGCCTGTAGGTGTAAACCAATACTGTCTCAGACACTGTTGTTGACCCAGGAACAACACCACTCATGATGACCTGTAGATGTAAACCAATACTGTCTCAGACACTGTTGATGACCCAGGACTACCACCACTCCGTGATGACCTGTAGGTGTAAACCAATACTGTCTCAGACACTGTTGTTGACCCAGGACTACCACCACTCATGATGACCTGTAGATGTAAACCAATACTGTCTCAGACACTGTTGATGACCCAGGACTACCACCACTCCGTGATGACCTGTAGGTGTAAACCAATACTGTCTCAGACACTGTTGATGACCCAGGACTACCACCACTCATGATGACCTGTAGATGTAAACCAATACTGTCTCAGACACTGTTGATGACCCAGGACTACCACCACTCATGATGACCTGTAGGTGTAAACCAATACTGTCTCAGACACTGTTGATGACCCAGGACTACCACCACTCCGTGATGACCTGTAGGTGTAAACCAATACTGTCTCAGACACTGTTGATGACCCAGGACTACCACCACTCATGATGACCTGTAGGTGTAAACCAATACTGTCTCAGACACTGTTGATGACCCAGGACTACCACCACTCATGATGACCTGTAGGTGTAAACCAATACTGTCTCAGACACTGTTGATGACCCAGGACTACCACCACTCATGATGACATGTAGGTGTAAACCAATACTGTCTCAGACACCCGTCATATACCCAACATAATATATACCTGTAAAATAATAATAATAATATATAGAACTCTATGCTCATTAATTAATATATAATAATAATAATAATACTCTTAGATAGCCCATTAATAATAATAATAAAAATAGTCTCAGATAGCCCATTAATAATAATAATAATACTCTCAGATAGCCCATTAATAATAATAATAATAATAATAATACTCTCAGATAGCCCATTAATAATAATAATAATAATACTCTCAGATAGCCCATTAATAATAATAATAAATACTCTCAGTAGCCCATTAATAATAATAATATAATAATAATAAAATAAAAAGATGAAGAAGGTGAAGAAAAAGATGATTGAAAAATCAGTGAAAAGAAAAAAGATGAAGGGGAAGAAAAAGATGAAGGGGAAGAAAAAGATGAAGGGGAAGAAAAAGATGAAGGGGAAGCAAAAGATGAAGGGGAAGAAAAAGATGAAGGGGAAGAAAAAGATGAAGGGAAGAAAAGATGAAGGGGAAGAAAAGATGAAGGGGAAGAAAAGATGAAGGGGAAGAAAAGATGAAGGGAAGCAAAGAAGATGAAGAGTGAAGAAAAAGATGAAAAGGTGAGAAGTGAAGAAAAAAGATGAAGGGGAAGAAAAAGATTAAGGGGAAGAAAAAGATGAAGGGGAAGAAAAAGATGAAGAAGGTGAAGCAAAAGATGAAGAAGGTGAAGAAAAAGATGAAGGTGAAGAAGAAAATGAAGAAGGTGAAGAAAAAGATGAAGGAGAAGAAGAAAATGAAGAAGGTGAAGAAAAAGATGAAGAAGGTGAAGAAAAAGATGAAGAAGGGGAAGTAAAAGAAGATGAAGGTGAAGAAAAAGAAGATGAAGGGGAAGAAAAAGATGAAGGTGAAGAAAAAGATGAAGGTGAAGAAAAAGAAGATGAAGGTGAAGAAAAAGAAGATGAAGGGAAGAAAAAGAAGATGAAGGGGAAGAAAAAGATGAAGGGGAAGAAAAAGAAGATGAAGGTGAAGAAAAAGATGAAGGTGAAGAAAAAGAAGATGAAGGTGAAGAAAAAGATGAAGGGGAAGATGAAGGGAAGAAAAAGAAGATGAAGGTGAAGAAAAGAAGATGAAGGTGAAGAAAAAGAAGATGAAGGGGAAGAAAAAGAAGATGAAGGGAAGAAAAGAAAAGAAGAAAAGATGAAGGGAAGAAAGAAGATGAAGTGAAGAAAAAGATAGGGAAGAAAAAGATGAAGGAAGAAAGATGAAGGAAGAAAACATGAAGAGTTGAAGAAAAAGATGAAGAGTTGAAGAAAAGATGAAGTTGAAGAAAGATGAAGAAGTTGAAGAAAAGATGAAGAAGTTGAAGAAAAACATGAAGAAGTTGAAGAAAAAGATGAAGAAGTTGAAGGAAAAGATGAAGTTGAAGAAAAAGATGAAGAAGTTGAAGAAAAAAAGATGAAGAAGTTGAAGGAAAAGATGAAGAAGTTGAAGAAAAAGATGAAGAAGTTGAAGAAAAAGATGAAGAAGTTGAAGGAAAAGATGAAGAAGTTGAAGGAAAAGATGAAGAAGTTGAAGAAAAAGATGAAGAAGTTGAAGAAAAAGATAAAGAAGTTGAAGGAAAAGATGAAGAAGTTGAAGGAAAAGATGAAGAAGGTGAAGAAAAAGATGAAGAAGTTGAAGAAAAAGATGAAGAAGTTGAAGGAAAAGATGAAGAAGTTGAAGGAAAAGATGAAGAAGTTGAAGAAAAGATGAAGAAGTTGAAGAAAAGATGAAGAAGTTGAAGGAAAAGATGAAGTTGAAGGAAAAGATGAAGAAGTTGAAGAAAAGATGAAGAAGTTGAAGAAAAGATGAAGTTGAAGAAAAGATGAAAGTTGAAGAAAAAGATGAAGAAGTTGAAGAAAAGATGAAGAAGTTGAAGAAAAGATGAAGAGTTGAAGAAAAGATGAAGAAGTTGAAGAAAAAGATGAAGAAGTTGAAGGAAAAGATGAAGTTGAAGAAAAAGATGAAGAAGTTGAAGAAAAAGATGAAGAAGTTGAAGAAAAAGATGAAGAAGTTGAAGAAAAAGATGAAGAAGTTGAAGAAAAAGATGAAGAAGTTGAAGGAAAAGATGAAGAAGTTGAAGGAAAAGATGAAGAAGTTGAAGGAAAAGATGAAGAAGTTGAAGGAAAAGATGAAGAAGTTGAAGGAAAAGATGAAGAAGGTGAAGAAAAAGAAGATGAAGGAACAAGAATAATAGAGAATTGTTCAAGTTTAATGCAGAGATCACATGTTTACTTCTCCACTACTTAACTTGAGGGCGAAACATAACATCAACACACACACACACACACACATCACACCACACACACACATCACACACACACATCACACATTCACACACCATCAACACACACACTTCACACACACACACACACTTCACACACACACACACACTACACATCACACCACACACACACACACTCACACACACACACACTCACACACCACACACACACACACACACACACACACACACTCCACACACTCACACACACACACTCACACACTACACACACACCACACTCACACACACACCACACACACACTCACACTCACACACACACACACACACATCACACACCACACCTCACACACACACACACACCTCCACACACTCACACACACACCACACCACCACTCACACACCACCACACTCACACACTCCACTCACACCACACACTCACACCACACCACACTCACCTCACACACTCACACACACACACACACTCCACACACCACACACTCACACACACACCACACCCCTCACACACTCCACCACACACACACACCACACACTCACACCACCACACACACTCCACCACTCACACACCACATCACACTACACACACACACACACACACACACACTCACACACACACACACCACACACACACACACCACACACCACACACACTCACCACACACACACCACACTCACACACCCACCACACACACACACCTCACCACACACACACTCACACACACACTCACACACACACTCACACCACACACACACACTCACACCACACTCCACACTCCACTCACACACACCACACTCACACCACACACACACACACACTCACCACCACACACACACACACCACACCACACACACACACCACACTCCCACTCACACCCCACTCACTCCACACACTCACACCACACACACACACTCACACACACACACACACTCACACCACACACTCACCACACACCACTCACACACCACACACACCACACACACCACACTCACACACTCACACCCACACTCACACACACACACTCACCACACACTCACACACACACACACACCACACCTCACACACTCACACACACACACCACACACACACTCACACACACACACACACACACACCACTCACACACTCACACACACACACACACACACACACTCACACACACACACACACACACACACACTCACACACTCACACACACACACACATACACACACCACACCACACACTCCACACACACACACACCACACACCACACCACCACACACACACACACACACTCACACACTCACACACCACACCACACACACACACCACACACACACACTCACACACCACACACTCACACACACCACACACATACACACACATCACCCCTCACACACTCACACACACACACACACACACTCCACTCACACACCACACACACACACACACACACTCCACACACACACACACACACACACACACACACACACCACACACACACACACTCACTCACACACACACACCACACACACACACACTCACACACACACACCTACCTACCGTTACATTAACATACACTCACAACACACCACAGCCTTGTTGACCAGGAAGTGTGACCTGAGGGGAAGTCACGAGGGTCACAAGTGCGGACAGTGTCCACAGGTAAGATTATAACTTGTTGTTGTCACTACTAACTTGCTATCATGTCTAACTTGTTGTTGTCACTACTAACTTGCCGATATCATGTCTAACTTCCTGCTAGCATTTCTAACTTCTTCCTATTTCTTTTTGTTATAGGACGGGAGCACTATTAGTAGTAATAATAGTACTAGTAATAATAGTACTAGTAATAATAGTACTAGTAATAATAGTACTAGTAATAATAGCACTAGTAATAATAGCACTAATAATAATAGTACTAGTAATAGCACTAGGAATAATAGCAATAGTAATAATAGCACTAGTAATAATAGCACTAATAGCACTAGTAATAATAGTACTAGTAATAATAGTACTAGTAATAATAGCACTAATAATAATAGCACTAATAATAATAGTACTAGTAATAATAGCACTAATAATAATAGTACTAGTAATAATAGCACTAATAATAATAGCACTAATAATAATAGTACTAGTAATAATAGCACTAATAATAATAGTACTAGTAATAATAGCACTAATAATAATAGCACTAATAATAATAGTACTAGTAATAATAGCACTAATAATAATAGTACTAGTAATAATAGCTCTAATAATAATAGTACTAGTAATAATAGCACTAATAGCACTAGTAATAATAGCACTAATAATAATAGTACTAGTAATAATAGCACTAATAGCACTAGTAATAATAAGCACTAGTAATAATAGCACTAATAATAATAGTACTAGTAATAGCACTAATAATAATAGCACTAGTAATAATAGCAGCAGTAGTAATATTAACAGTAAGAGGTAGACTTGAGAGAGGAAATATGTGTGAACCTGGTGAGTATATCTCAAGAAAGTGTTGGTCACAGGTCACTATGTTGATATGTGACGCACGTACGAATCTTGAAAGGTTGAACAGCATGTATACAGTAGCATACTATATATGCATTCTTTGCAGGGTGGACGACGCGGTGTTTACGTCTTGCAGGATCTTGTTGCAAACACAATCCCTACAGAGGTGTGCAAGATGCAGTGATTTTTAGTCGTCAGCTGTCCATATGTTGCAATTTTTTTTTTACTCCCCTCGTTCGAAATCAGGCAACATATATATGTTGCCAAATTTCGAAGGAGAGTCAAGAATTGCAACATATGTTTACTTGACTCACGAAATGGTAATAACATCACTGGAAACAAACCAGAATTTGTCATGGGTTGACATCCCCTGGCGAGTCGTGGTTAAATGTATACCTGGTTCCCTTCTTGGTAAGTTCCAGTGTTGCTCCTCTCTTCGTCCTCCTCCTCCTCCTTCCTTCATGCCTCAAGGTCAACGGGTCTGTTACAAACTCACGCTAACTTTTCCTTGTTCACGTTCAGTCCCATTCTCATGATGTGCTTCATCAGTCCCATTCTCATGATGTGCTTCATCAGTCCCATTCTCATGATGTGCTTCATCAGTCCCATTCTCATGATGTGCTTCATCAGTCCCATTCTCATGATGTGCTTCATCAGTCCCATTCTCATGATGTGCTTCATCAAACTATCATCAAATCAGTCAGGAAGTTCCACTATATTTAAATTGCTAATTAACAGGATATTAGCCATTCTGGGAGACTGCTGTAACATGATGTTGACGGGTCCTTCTCAAACACATTTCACCACAGTTTTACTACTACTACTGCTGTTGGAGTGTGAGCAAGGTAACATTTATGAAGGGATTCAGGGAAACCGGCAGGCCGGACTTGAGTCCTGGAGATGGGAAGTACAGTGTCTGCACTCTGAAGGAGGGGTGTTAATGTTGCAGTTTTATAACTGTAGTGTAAGTGCGCCTCTGGTAAGACAGTGATGGAGTGAATGATGGTGAAAGTTTTTCTTTTTTCGGGCCACCCTGCCTTGGTGGGAAACGGCCGATGTGTTAATAAAATAAAATAAAAATAAAATATTACCCTCGAGGCTTTCCACCTGACTCTCGCCACTATATATGCTCGCTTCTTAGTTATCTCTGTATTAGGACAGAAGTAATGGTTCTTGGTCGGGTGAGACCCACTACAATCGCCGCATATTTCCTTAAATTGACACCGTGCGCTGAGATGGCTATACCTCTGGCACCTGAAACACCTCAAAGGTTCTGGGCGGTACGTCCTAACCTGGTATGTTCCCCAGCAACAGAGATCCAATTGAGCTGGGAGAAGTCCTCTATGCGGGATCAAGACTGCCTCGTACGTACGTTATCCTTCTTGGTTCTGAGTCGCTCAACTTTCAGAATGTTTTTGTTACTATGGATTGCAGTGAGAGGCATGTCTAGTGGGTAGCACATTAGTTCGCCTTTTGTTACCGGCTCTATGGATTTTAGTTCTGCTAGAACCAGAGGTGGTTCCAGGTCGTTCACCTTGTGTAGCACCTCACTCGGGGAGTGAGGATAAACTTCCCTTTCAGATTTGGAGACACTGATATCTTCAGGCCATATTTCTTCTCGAGGTAAATTACAGCAGAATACGGGGTGTCGTGGTGTCCTTTGCTTATCAACCTCAACTTATTGCCTGCAGATGGCTTGCCCGATCTGAGGCAATGAAACATTCTGGGACTTCGGGGTTCCTGCTACCCGCCAACCTTCTCTATCCAGTATATGTGGGGTTGGGATGAGTGCTTCTTGATCCATCCCTATCTCACTGGTCTGGCTGGTTTCACTTGTATCTCTGTCCCAAGAGTCCAGTGAGTGGTGTTGCAGATTCTTCGCCAGAACTGCGCCCCACATTTCCAAATCTGAGTCCTCGGTTGAGTCCTTGGACCATCATGGCTTCTTCCTATCGAAGAAGCCATGTGCCTCAGTGTGCTTGTCTCGTGACTCGTCACAAACAGAAACGTACAAACGGAAACGAGTATATATAGTGGCTAGAGTAGGTGGTAAGCCGCGAACGTGGTAGTAGTGGTATCTGTAAAAGTACAAGTGTGGTGAGATGGGTTGGGTTTGAGAAGGACCTGTCAACATCATGTTACAGTGGTCTCCAGAATGGGTAATATCCTGTTGATTAGCAATTTAGATATAGTGTAACTTCCGGTCTTGTAATGGAAAGTGTTACTGACAGCAATTAGGACAGCCTCTAAACACTTTCGCCGTCTTAAATCTTGCTCACTGAATATCGAAGAGGCAGCAGCAGGAGTAGAGGTGTAAAAACCATATAATCAGTCTATGACTCGAAGACGTAGTTCTGAGGTGGTGAGTCCCTCAGCCTGGAGAAGAGTTCTGCTCCACACTCGCTGTTATCATGCACACTGTAACCACCTTCACTTCTACATATATTATTCACACTCAAGAGTGCACCAGCAGTAACAATAGGACTCCCCCACGTACCGTCATGCATAGTTTACAACAGTCATTATGGTGAATTACTAGCAGTCACAAGTCATTTTTGCTGAGTTTTAGGATACAATTAAGTTCAAGGTAACGAACACACAAACCTAGTTCATAATTCACGCTCTGTCAATCTCCTACAGAGATGAAGTCTGCATGTCAGACTATTCTCCAGGACTGTCCGAGAGACGCAGGCGGTTAGGTTAGGCAATGTTTGTCAGGAAACGGGGTCTTAGTCATATAATGACCCTCAGCTGGAGCTTTTGGTCATCTGACGGAGGCCTTTCACTGGCTTACCACTCCACCCCTTTAAAACTTATGGTTATGATTATAAATATTATAGAGCAAGGGATGCAGGAACTGAGGGCAACAGTTAACTAACAAACCATTTTCCATCAAACAGAAAATGGCATCCTGGTCATTTTCTGGCCAGGAGGCCATTTGGTAATGGTAAGAAAATGGCCTGGCCATTTTCTTACCATTGGTAAACCTCATTTACACGTTTATAAATCGGCCACATAAGAATATATGGAAAGAGGCTCCGCACCTCTACCTGGAGTCTACCTGGAGGGCATTCCGGGGATCGACGTCCCCGCGGCCCGGTCTATGACCAGGCCTCCCGGTGGATCAGGGCCTGATCAACGAGGCTGTTACTGCTGGCTGATCGTAGTCCAACGTACGAACCACAACCCGGCTGATCTGGCACTGACTTTAGGTATCTGTCCAGCTCCCTCTTGAAGACAACCAGGCTTCTTCAGTCGAATACGGAGGTTACTAAAATTTGACACAGCAGAAGCAGTGGCGAGGTGATCAATCTCTCAACCTCCAAGTAGTAGTAATATTGAGGTGGTTTAACCTTGAACTGAACACATCGACTCCAGGCTGAGGGACTGATTACCTCACACTCCTCATCTTCCACAGTTCTTCTCTGTATGGGACTGAAGAAGCCACTGGCTTACGAAACATTTCCTCAGTAAAGATTGCCAAATGTTGTACAAGTGTCTCATTCTTCAAAACAGTAAGAGGCTGGAGAATGGAAGACAATTAAGTTTGATCTGAGGAAGGGGAGGATACCTGGAATCTACTTGGAGGGTGTTCTGGGGGTCAACGCCCCCACGGCCCGATTCATGACCAGGCCTCATGATGGATCAGGGTCTGATCAACCAGGCTGTTACTGCTGGCCGCATGTAAACGAACATAAGAACCACAGCCTGGCTCGTCAGGTATTGAATTCGGGTGCCTGTCCAGCGCCTTCTTGAGGACAGCCAGGGGTCTATTGGTAATCCCCCTTATGTATGATGAGAAGCTATTGCAAGAGCCCACTGAGTGTATTGACA
This sequence comes from Cherax destructor, assembly GCA_009830355.1. Taxonomy (NCBI): domain Eukaryota; kingdom Metazoa; phylum Arthropoda; class Malacostraca; order Decapoda; family Parastacidae; genus Cherax; species Cherax destructor. The sequence continues at coordinate 150,239 of WNWK01003309.1, forward strand.
CTCACTGCTCTCTTGCTTTTCATTGGGGGAATGTTGCACTGTCTGCCTAGTCTTTTGATTTCGTAGGGAGTGATTTCTGTGTACAAATTTGAGACCAGTTCTTCTAGGATTCTCCAGGTGTAGATTAGGTATCTTTCTCGCCTGCTGTCCAAGGAGTACATGTCAAGGGACTCCTAACGTTCACAGTGATTCAGGTGCTTGACTTACATGTGCAGCGAAGGTTCTCTCTACATTCTCCAGATCTGCAATTTCATCTGCCTTGAAAGAAGCTGTTATTATATAGCAGTATTCTAGTCTAGATAGAACAAGTGACTTAAAGAGGATCATTGGCTTGACATCCCTTGTTTTGAAGGTTCTCATTATCCATCCAGATGTGAAAGTGACATTGTTGTGATCCTTGAAGGTGACACATTCTTTGACATTATCACTTCGAGGTCTTTCACATTAGTTTTTCACTCTATAATGTAGTTAGAATTTGTTTTATACTCCGTTATAGCTTTTATTTCCTCAAGTTTTCCATAACGGAGTAACTGATATTTGTCCTCAGTGAACATTATATTTTCTACGGCCCAATGAGAGACTTGATTTATATTCACTTGAAGATTTACAGTGTCCTCAATGGATGACACACTCATGCAAATTCTATTATCGTCTACAAAGCAGGACACGGAGGTGTGGCTTACATCTCTATGTCAGATATGAGGATGAGGAACAGGATGGGGGCGAGTACTGTGCCTTGTGGAACACAGCTTTTGACTATGGCCGCCTTTGACTTTGTTTACTATTACTCTGTGTTCCATTGGTTAGAAAGTTAAAAGTCTATCTGTCATTATTTCGATCAAGAGCCCTTCACTAGCATCAAGGCTCTCCAGTCAAGGTTTCAACACTAGAAACCGAGGAAATCAGTCACATATGTATGTACGTATGAGAGTTATGTATGAGGCAACACAGTCCTTGGTTATGGAAAGTAGCGCAGGACAGAATTCTGAACATTTGAACAAGGACTTTGGTCAATATCTCGAAAGTATATACACTGAGAGGTGTAAGTTTCAGTGTATATACACTGAGAGGTGTAAGTTTCAGTGTATATACACTGAGAGGTGTAAGTTTCAGTGTATATACACTGAGAGGTGTAAGTTTCAGTGTATATACACTGAGAGGTGTAAGTTTCAGTGTATATACACTGAGAGGTGTAAGTTTTAGTGTATATACACTGAGAGGTGTAAGTTTCAGTGTATATACACTGAGAGGTGTAAGTTTCAGTGTATATACACTGAGAGGTGTAAGTTTCAGTGTATATACACTGAGAGGTGTAAGTTTCAGTGTATATACACTGAGAGGTGTAAGTTTCAGTGTATATACACTGAGAGGTGTAAGTTTCAGTGTATATACACTGAGAGGTGTAAGTTTCAGTGTATATACACTGAGAGGTGTAAGTTTCAGTGTATATACACTGAGAGGTGTAAGTTTCAGTGTATATACACTGAGAGGTGTAAGTTTCAGTGTATATACACTGAGAGGTGTAAGTTTCAGTGTATATACACTGAGAGGTGTAAGTTTTAGTGTATATACACTGAGAGGTGTAAGTTTCAGTGTATATACACTGAGAGGTGTAAGTTTCAGTGTATATACACTGAGAGGTGTAAGTTTCAGTGTATATACACTGAGAGGTGTAAGTTTCAGTGTATATACAATGAGAGGTGTAAGTTTCAGTGTATATACACTGAGAGGTGTAAGTTTCAGTGTATATACACTGAGAGGTGTAAGTTTCAGTGTATATACACAGAGGTGTAAGTTTCAGTGTATATACACTGAGAGGTGTAAGTTTCAGTGTATATACACTGAGAGGTGTAAGTTTCAGTGTATATACACTGAGAGGTGTAAGTTTGTGTATATAAACTGAGAGGTGTAAGTTTCAGTGTATATACACTGAGAGGTGTAAGTTTCAGTGTATATACACTGAGATGTGTAAGTTTCAGTGTATATACACTGAGAGGTGTAAGTTTCAGTGTATATACACTGAGATGTGTAAGTTTCAGTGTATATACACTGAGAGGTGTAAGTTTCAGTGTATATACACTGAGAGGTGTAAGTTTCAGTGTATATACACTGAGAGGTGTAAGTTTCAGTGTATATACACTGAGAGGTGTAAGTTTCAGTGTATATACACTGAGGGGTGTAAGTTTCAGTCTAGTCATCGGCCGTATCTCTGCACCTACGCTACCATTCTACTGCCCAAAGTAAGCAGCCAAGAAGTTAGACTTAACACACTGAGAGGTGTAAGTTTCAGTGTATATACACTGAGAGGTGTAAGTTTCAGTGTATATACACTGGGAGAGTGAAGGTGTAAGTTTCAGTGTATATACACTGAGAGGTGTAATTTTCAGTGTATATACACTGAGGGGTGTAAGTTTCAGTGTATATACACTGAGGGGTGTAAGTTTCAGTGTATATACACTGAGGGGTGTAAGTTTCTGTGTATATACACTGAGGGGTGTAAGTTTCAGTGTATATACACTGAGGGGTGTAAGTTTCAGTGTATATACACTGAGGGGTGTAAGTTTCAGTGTATATACACTGAGAGGTGTAAGTTTCAGTGTATATACACTGAGAGGTGTAAGTTTCAGTGTATATACACTGAGAGGTGTAAGTTTGTGTATATACACTGAGAGGTGTAAGTTTCAGTGTATATACACTGAGAGGTGTAAGTTTCAGTGTATATACACTGAGATGTGTAAGTTTCAGTGTATATACACTGAGAGGTGTAAGTTTCAGTGTATATACACTGAGATGTGTAAGTTTCAGTGTATATACACAGAGGTGTAAGTTTCAGTGTATATACACTGAGAGGTGTAAGTTTCAGTGTATATACACTGAGAGGTGTAAGTTTCAGTGTATATACACTGAGAGGTGTAAGTTTCAGTGTATATACACTGAGGGGTGTAAGTTTCAGTCTAGTCATCGGCCGTATCTCTGCACCTACGCTACCATTCTACTGCCCAAAGTAAGCAGCCAAGAAGTTAGACTTAACACACTGAGAGGTGTAAGTTTCAGTGTATATACACTGAGAGGTGTAAGTTTCAGTGTATATACACTGAGAGGTGTAAGTTTCAGTGTATATACACTGAGAGGTGTAATTTTCAGTGTATATACACTGAGGGGTGTAAGTTTCAGTGTATATACACTGAGGGGTGTAAGTTTCAGTGTATATACACTGAGGGGTGTAAGTTTCAGTGTATATACACTGAGGGGTGTAAGTTTCAGTGTATATACACTGAGGGGTGTAAGTTTCAGTGTATATACACTGAGGGGTGTAAGTTTCAGTGTATATACACTGAGAGGTGTATGTCTTACAGTGGTGGTAAAGAGGTAATAAGCAGCCTCAATTACCCTCATGTGGTAGAATTTGAACTCCATTAAACAATCAACTAACCACCTTCAACCACTCTCCCTTATTAATGGAATGATCTATCTATTTGTGGGTCTACCTGAGGATCTACTTGTGGGTCTACCTGAGGATCTACTTGTGGGTCTACCTGAGGATCTACTTGTGGGTCTACCTGAGGATCTACTTGTGGGTCTACTTATGGGTCTACCCTGGGGATCTACTTGTGGGTCAACATCTCCACCATGAGCTATGTCCTCAGTATTGTCTAAGGTATGTACAGCCTTCCTCACTATGAATATGAATATATATACTTGTGGGTCTACCTGAAGATCTACTTGTGGGTCTACCCTGGGGATCTACTTGTGGGTCTACCCTGGGGATCTACTTGTGGGTCTACCTGAAGATCTACTTGTGGGTCTACCCTGGGGATCTATGTGTGGGTCTACCCTGGGGATCTACTTGTGGGTCTACCTGAGGATCTACGTGTGGGTCTACCCTGGGGATCTACTTGTGGGTCTACTTATGGGTCTACCTGAGGATCTACTTGTGGGTCTACCTGAGGATCTACTTGTGGGTCTACCTGAGGATCTACTTGTGGGTCTACTTATGGGTCTACCCTGGGGATCTACTTGTGGGTCTACCTGAAGATCTACTTGTGGGTCTACTTATGGGTCTACCCTGGGGATCATCGAGCCTACGGCTCGGTCCCAAACCAGACCTGGTTCACATGCCTTAGATGGGTTTCGAGAGTTTTCCTACTCTCGCAGCCCAGCTCCTGGGCCAGGCTAGTCCTGGCTGTTGCTGCTGGTGGCCCGCTGACCCACATATCCATCACAGCCTGGTTGATCTGACACCTGGTGAAGATACTTGTCCAGTTTCCTCTTGAAGACTTCTACACTTGTTCCAGCAGTGTTTCTGATATCTTCTGGTAAGATGTTGAATAATCTGGGACCACGGATGTTGATACAGTGTTCTCTTATTGTGCCCACCGCACCCCTGCTCCTCACTGGGTTTATTTTGCACTTCCTGCCATATCTCTCAGTCAAGTATGCTGTTATGGCAGTGTGCAAGTCAGCGACCAGACCCTCTTATGTAGAGAACAGCAGGTAAACTATTCTATGTCTCTTAGTGTATATAATCTTTCAGTTATATACACAGTAAGTCTCAGTACATTTTATATATATATATATATATATATATATATATATATATATATATATATATATATATATATATACACGTGTATATGTAAAACAACCCCAGATGACAAAACAGTGAAATTCCAAGCGCTTTCGTGACATCTCACATTATCAAGGAACTATAATGTGGGAAGTCACGAAAGCGCTTGGAATTTCGTTGTTGTTTAACAGTTGTTGTTTTGTATATTATGATATCACCTGTTTACTGTGGTCTTATTGCATATATATATATACACACTCTCTCGGAGAATACATATGCATGGTGTGTATACACAAGCGCAAGTGCTGACGAACCTTGAAGCAACTGTCTGGCGACATGTGGCAACCCTGCCATCCCCACAGTGTTGCCAGTTACCTTCCATGTTAATATAACTCTTAACATTAAAAACACTTATAACATTTTAAAATCTTGCAGTTACTAGTACTGTGTATGTTCTTGGCTCCATCACCTTGGACGTATAATCTCAGTGTTCTGGCCTAGTGTATGACAGTTTCCGGTCCTCCTCTGGACACTTCCGGGGTTTAAGACGTCCTATGCCGATCTTTATTTTTACCAAATATTTTTTTTTTTGCAACCTTGGCAGGATGTATATACTGTGAGGTGTATGACTATCAGTGTATATACACTGTGAGGTGTATAACTATCAGTGTATATACACTGTGAAGTGTATGTCTATCAGTGTATATATACTGTGAGGTGTATGTCTATCAGTGTATATACACTGTGAGGTGTATGACTATCAGTGTATATACACTGTGAGGTGTATAACTATCAGTGTATATACACTGTGAAGTGTATGACTATCAGTGTATATACACTGTGAGGTGTATGACTATCAGTGTATATACACTGTGAGGTGTATGACTATCAGTGTATATACACTGTGAGGTGTATGACTATCAGTGTATATACACTGTGAGGTGTATGACTATCAGTGTATATACACTGTGAGGTGTATGACTATCAGTGTATATACACTGTGAGGTGTATGACTATCAGTGTATATACACTGTGAGGTGCATGACTATCAGTGTATATATACTGTGAGGTGTATGACTATCAGTGTATATATACTGTGAGGTGTATGACTATCAGTGTATATACACTGTGAGGTGTATGACTATCAGTGTATATACACTGTGAGGTGTATGACTATCAGTGTATATACACTGTGAGGTGTATGACTATCAGTGTATATACACTGTGAGGTGTATATCAGTGTATGCCGAGAGCATACGTTTGGTATTAAAGTCTTGATTGGTGGTGTACAGGTGACACTATGTATACACAGTGTGGTCTACACTATGTATACAGTGTGGTCTACACTATGTATAAACTGTGGTCTACACCATGTATAAACTGTGGTCTACACCATGTATAAACTGTGGTCTACACCATGTATATAGTGGTCTACACCATGTATATAGTGGTCTACACCATGTATATAGTGGTCTACACCATGTATATAGTGGTCTACACCATGTATATAGTGGTCTACACCGTGTATATAGTGGTCTACACCGTGTATATAGTGGTCTACACCATGTATATAGTGGTCTACACCATGTATATAGTGGTCTACACCATGTATATAGTGGTCTACACCATGTATATAGTGGTCTACACCATGTATATAGTGGTCTACACCATGTATATAGTGGTCTACACCATGTATATAGTGGTCTACGCCATGTATATAGTGGTCTACACCATGTATATAGTGGTCTACATCATGTATATAGTGATCTACACCATGCATATAGTGGTCTACACCATGTATAGTGGTCTATATTATGTATACAGTGATCTATACCATGTATACAGTGGTCTACATTATGTAAACAGTGATTACACCATGTATACAGTTGTCTACACCATGTATACAGTGGTCTACACCATGTATACAGTGGTCTACACCATGTATACAGAGGTCTACACCATGTATACAATGGTCTACATGTATAGTGGTCTACACCATGTATACAGTGGTCTACACCATGTATAGAGTGGTCTACAGTATGTATACTCAGTATGGTCTACACTATTCCTACATCAATTGCATATTGTACTTTGTCGAAATTATTATTATTATTATTATTTATTATTATTATTATTATTATTATGATGATGATTTATTGTCATTGTTGAATCAGGAAGAACCTCAAAACACAGTAAGGGGTAACAGTAAATAGGGGCGAAACATTTCAGTATTGTTGGTAACGGCTTGACAAAGCTCCTGGAGAGCGAAACGTTGCCACAATAAAAATGTCGCGTAAGCTGCACTTGTGTCCTGTCTACCTAACAAGATGGGAGAGAGTAACGAGTGGGCTCCCACAAGGATCAGTTCAAGGACCGCTACAGACCTGGCAAATGACCTGGTAGATGGAAGGGAATCTACAAGAAAATGATAGCGACAAGACTATAATAATAATAATAATCTTTATTTCTACAAATACAAGATACAACTTATACAGACCATAGCTGACATCAATGACATGCCAGGAGTGTAGAGAGACTCACGCCAGCTTCATAAGTGGACTAACAAGTGGTTGCTGACATTCACTACAAACACACCAAAGGTCAGACGGATTGGTGAAAACAGTTAGACTGAAGACAGAGGTGTAACTCAGTGAACAGGATCTGTTAGTTAATACCACAATAACTGTATAACTAAGTTACATATAAGCCATCACTACAGTGTCACATCAATCACTACAGTGCTGCATCAGTCGCTACAGTGTCACATCAATCACTACATTGCTGCATCAGTCGCATCACTACAGTGCACATCAATCACTACAGTGCCAAATCAATCAATTGTGTCACATCAATTAATATAGTGCACATCAATCACTAGTGTCACATCAATCACTACAGTGCCACATCAATCACTAGTGTCACATCAATCACTACAGTGCCACAATTACTACAGTGCCACAATCACTACAGTGCCACAATCACTACAGTGCACATCAATCACTACAGTGCTACATGAATCAATAGTGTCACATCAATTAATACAGTGCCACATCAATCACTACAGTGCCACATCAATCACTACAGTGCCAAATCAATCACTACAGTGTCACAATAACTACAGTGTCACATCACATCAATCACTACAGTGCCACATCAATCACTACATTGCCACACCAATCACTACAATGTCTCATCAATCACTACAGTGCCACATCAATCACTACATTGCCACATCAATCACTACAATGTCTCATCAATCACTACAGTGCCACATCAATCACTACATTGCCACATCAATCACTACAATGTCTCATCAATCACTACAGTGCCACATCAATCACTACAATGTCTCATCAATCCTTACAGTGCCACATCAATCAGTACAATGCCACATCAATCCCTACAGTGCCACATCAATCACTACAGTGCCACATCAATCCCTACAGTGCCACATCAATCACTACAGTGTGACATCAATCCCTACAGTGCCACATCAATCCCTACAGTGCCACACCAATCACTACAGTGTCACATCAATCACTACAGTGCCACATCAATCACTACAGTGCCACATCAATCACTACAGTGCCACATCAATCACTACAGTGCCACATCACTACAGTGCCACATCAATCACTACAGTGCCACATCACTACAGTGCCACATCAATCACTACAGTGCCACATCACTACAGTGCCACATCAATCACTACAGTGTCACATCAATCACTACAGTGCCACATCAATCACTACAGTGCCACATCAATCACTACAGTGCCACATCAATCACTACAGTGCCACATCACTACAGTGCCACATTAATCACTACAGTGTCACATCAATTACTACAGTGCCACATCAATCCCTACATTGCCACATCAATCACTACAGTGCCACATAAATCCCTACAGTGCCACATCAATCACTACAGTGCCACATCTCAATCCCGGAAAATAATTTTTTTCTTTCGTCTCAGATACAGGAATTGTTCGCATCCTTGATATTTGAGCCAAGCTGCCAAGCCCGCCCAGCCTGCCCAGCCTGCCCAGCCTGCTATCCTGCCTGCTCCACACCTTCCCCAGCCCTCTCCCTACCAGCCCAGCCTGACGCCAGACTTCCTTCTTGATCGCCTGGACAACCAGTTTGTTGGTGCTAGCGTCTCGTAGGCCCACCTGAGCACCGGTACTTCAAGTCTCTCATCTGTCTTTACATCAGTTATTAAGAGATTTGATTAACTTTCTCGGTTACATCTGCCTTGAAAGAGGCCGATATTGTGCAGTAATATTCCAGCCTAGAGAGAATAAGTGACTTTAAGAGGATCATCATTGGCTTGGCATCCCTTGTTTTGAAGGTTCTTGTTATCCATGCATTGTTTTTTGAAGGTTCTAGTTATCTAGTTATGATGGTTCTTGTTATCCAATCCTTGTGTCGGAGGTTCTAGTTATTTCCAATATTTTGAAGGTTCTAGTTATCCATCCCTTGTTTTGAAAGTTCTAGTTATCCAGCCTCCATTTTAATGTGGTTGTAATAATGACACTATTGTGATCTCTGAAGGTGACATTCTTTGACATTATCACTCCCAAGTCCTTCACATTAGTTTTTCACTCTATTATTTTGTTAGAATTTGTTTTTTACTCCGTTATAGCTTTTATTTCCTCAAGTTTTCCATAACGGAGTAACTGAAATTTGTCCCCATTGAACATCATTGTTTTCTATAACCCACTGGAATTATTATTATTATAATCAAAAGAAGCGCTAAACCACAACCCACTGGAAGACTTGGTTTATATTCACCTGGAGATTTACAGTGTCCGCAGTTTTAGTACCGACTTCAAAAGATGATACGATGCTATGGTTTATATTAAACAAGAGAGAGACAGTCTTTATTATATACGTATACAAATTATTGATGAGTCAGCTAGGGACTGGGTGTTGTGAGGGAGCAGGTCATGAACTGCTAGGGGCTGCCACAAGTAAATTACACACAGGTTCAATTGTATTATTTTTGTGAGCTGACGTATTGCTCTTTTGGGTGTGGCTAGGTAGCTATCAATACATGGATACTGTTACACAACCACACGAGGTAATTCCTGAATGAGGCGCAGAAGGGTAGACAGTGAATAAGATCCTGGAGTCCATGGTTCGCCCAGAGGTGGAGACAGGGTAAGGCTAAGAACAATGAAGTCTGGAGAAATGCAGAATGCAAAGAATACAGGAAAACAAGGAAATGAGCAGAAGACTCAGAAGCGAATTTGTATGGATAAGAAGAGATACTCAACAACAATTCAAGAATGACATACTGAAGCATCGAGAGCTAAATCTGACCGAAGTTGTTATACAATCACATCAGGAGGAAGACAACAGTATAGGACCAGGTAATCAGGCTGAAGGAGGGAGCTCGCAAGGAGTAACCAGGAAGTCTGTGAGGACCTCAGCAGGAAATTTAAAGAGGTATTCTCTGAGGACACAGGGATGATACCAAGAAAGTCAAAAAGATAGAATGCGCCAGCGAGTACTGGACACAATACATCAAAAGTGGTAGAATGCGCCAGTGAGTACTGGACACAATACATCAAAAGTGGTAGAATGCGCCAGCGAGTGCTGGACACAATATATACATCAAAAGTGGTAGAATGCGCCAGCGAGTACTGGACACAATATATACATCAAAAGTGGTAGAATGCGCCAGCGAGTACTGGACACAATATATACATCAAAAGTGGTAGAATGCGCCAGCGAGTACTGGACACAATATATACATCAAAAGTGGTAGAATGCGCCAGCGAGTGCTGGACACAATATATACATCAAAAGTGGTAGAATGCGCCAGCGAGTGCTGGACACAATATATACATCAAAAGTGGTAGAATGCGCCAGCGAGTGCTGGACACAATATATACATCAAAAGTGGTAGAATGCGCCAGCGAGTACTGGACACAATATATCATAAAAGTGGTAGAATGCGCCAGTGAGTACTGGACACAAATACATAAAAGTGGTAGAATGCGCCAGCGAGTGCTGGACACAATATATACATCAAAAGTGGTAGAATGCGCCAGCGAGTGCTGGACACAATATATACATCAAAAGTGGTAGAATGCGCCAGCGAGTACTGGACACAATACATACATCAAAAGTGGTAGAATGCGCCAGCGAGTACTGGACACAATACATCAAAAGTGGTAGAATGCGCCAGCGAGTGCTGGACACAATATATACATAAAAGTGGTGAATGCGCCAGGAGTGCTGGACACAATATATACATAAAAGTGGTAGAATGCGCCAGCGATCTGGACACAATATATACATCAAAAGTGGTAGAATGCGTCAGCGATTACTGGACACAATACATTCATCAAAAGTGGTAGAATGCGCCAGCGAGTACTGGACACAATACATACATCAAAAGTGGTAGAATGCGCCAGCGAGTACTGGACACAATACATACATCAAAAGTGGTAGAATGCGCCAGCGAGTGCTGGACACAATATATACATCAAAAGTGGTAGAATGCGCCAGCGAGTGCTGGACACAATATATACATCAAAAGTGACAGAATGCGCCAGCGATTACTGGACACAATACATACATCAAAAGTGGTAGAATGCGCCAGCGAGTGCTGGACACAATATACACATCAAAAGTGGTAGAATGCGCCAGCGAGTACTGGACACAATACATACATCAAAAGTGGTAGAATGCGCCAGCGAGTACTGGACACAATATATACATCAAAAGTGGTAGAATAAGCCAGCGAGTACTGGACACAATATATACATCAAAAGTGGTAGAATGCGCCAGCGATACTGGACACATAATCTCAAAAGTGGTAGAATGCGCCAGCGAGTGCTGGACACAATATATACATCAAAAGTGGTAGAATGCGCCAGCGAGTACTGGACACAATACATTCATCAAAAGTGGTAGAATGAGCCAGCGAGTACTGGACACAATACATACATCAAAAGTGGTAGAATGCGCCAGCGAGTACTGGACACAATACATACATCAAAAGTGGTAGAATGCGCCAGCGAGTGCTGGACACAATATATACATCAAAAGTGGTAGAATGCGCCAGCGATTACTGGACACAATACATTCATCAAAAGTGGTAGAATGCGCCAGCGAGTGCTGGACACAATATATACATCAAAAGTGGTAGAATGCGCCAGCGAGTGCTGGACACAATATATACATCAAAAGTGGTAGAATGCGCCAGCGAGTGCTGGACACAATATATACATCAAAAGTGGTAGAATGCGCCAGCGAATACTGGACACAATACATACATCAAAAGTGTGGAAATTATTGTGTGAGCCAGATACTTCAAAGGCGTTGGGCCAAGATATCTCTCCACGGGTCCTGAGGCACACCAGAGGTACTGACAGACACGCACCAGAGGTACTGAGAGGCAGCAGAGGTACTGAGAGGCAGCAGAGGTACTGAGAGGCGGAGGTAGTGTGTGTGCCCCTAGCATCAATCATCAACAAGTCAGTCGACACAGGAAAACTGCAGGTGTAGAAGACAGCAAATGTAGTCCCAATTTTTATGAAAGGAGACAGAGAGGTAACGCTAAAGCAGAGACTTAGTGTTACTGATATGTAGAGTATGCAAGGTTATGGAGAGTAACCAAAGAGTGTGGAGCACCTTGAAAGGAGTGGGTTCATACATGACAACCAGCATGGCTTTAGAGATGTTAAATCCTGTGTCACAAACCTACTGGAGTTCTATGACAAGGTGACAAAAGTGAGGCAGGAGAGAGAGGGAGAGAAATAGATAATCATACACAAATAACCCGTACATAGGAGAGATGTTTACGACAACGTTTCGGTCCGCCCTGGATCATTTAGAAAGTCACACAGTACCACACAAGAGACTCGTACACAAGCTAGAGGAGAGGACAGTAATAAGAGGGAAGGCGCTACAATGACTCAAGTGTCGGAATGGGTACATGAGAAGAGAGGGGGAGGGCTCCACAGAAGCAACAGTTGGGTGTCTTTATTGATGAAACGTTTCAAATACACAGTGACTTCTTCAGTCAGATACAAAGGCAGCAGTAGTAATGATATGAAGATGATGTAATCAGTCCATCAACCTTGGAGAAAAAGTATTTGAGGTCAGTCCCTAAGCCTGGAAAATAGTTCAGCTCCATGTTCTGGAACGCTATCATTCCAGCCCATGGAGCTGAACTCTTCTCCAGGCCGAGGGACTGATTACATCATTTCATTACTACTGCTGCCTTTGTATCTGACTGAAGAAGCCTACTGTGTAGGCGAAACGTTTTACCAGTAAAAATATTCAACTGCTGCACCTGCGTCTTAATCTTCAACTCGCCCTTGATGACTGTTTTTTCCAGACATGTCTAAACAGGTTATACCCAGGAAGCCACATTTCACTATCAAAACAAAACAATTGACGTAAGCGGCTCTAAAAGCTACAAACATTACGCTGGACTCCGCGAGAACACCACGGATATCTGACCGAACGGACATTTATACAAACGGACATATGGCCCAACTGGCCATTCATCCCAGTACGCTTCCCAAACACAAATATAAAATAAAGAAATCTAACCTAATTATCCGTTCGGCCAAATGGCTGTCGGTACAATGTCCGTTCGGCCAATTGTCCTTCGGTCAAATGTCTGTCGGCCAAATGTTCGTTGGTCTTCTGTCCGACTACGTAATAAACGGCACTGAACTGTTCTTTCTCAGTTTGAGACCGTGTATATTTACAAACATGAAAGGTGGCACACTGGATGTTACAGTGCTGGAGGTGGGAAGTACAGTACCTGCACTCTGAAGGATGAGTGAGGATGTTACAGTGCTGGAGGTGGGAAGTACAGTCTCTGTACTCTGAACGATGAGTGAGGATGTTACAGTCCTGGAGGTGGGAAGTACAGTGTCTGTACTCTGAACGATGAGTGAGGATGTTACAGTCCTGGAGGTGGGAAGTACAGTGTCTGTACTCTGAACGATGAGTGAGGATGTTACAGTCCTGGAGGTGGGAAGTACAGTGTCTGTACTCTGAACGATGAGTGAGGATGTTACAGTGCTGGAGGTGGGAAGTACAGTGTCTGTACTCTGAAGGATGAGTGAGGATGTTACAGTCCTGGAGGTGGGAAGTACAGTGTCTGTACTCTGAAGGATGAGTGAGGATGTTACAGTGCTGGAGGTGGGAAGTACAGTGTCTGTACTCTGAAGGATGAGTGAGGATGTTACAGTGCTGGAGGTGGGAAGTACAGTGTCTGTACTCTGAAGGATGAGTGAGGATGTTACAGTGCTGGAGGTGGGAAGTACAGTGTCTGTACTCTGAAGGATGAGTGAGGATGTTACAGTGCTGGAGGTGGGAAGTACAGTGTCTGTACTCTGAACGATGAGTGAGGATGTTACAGTGCTGGAGGTGGGAAGTACAGTGTCTGTACTCTGAAGGATGAGTGAGGATGTTACAGTGCTGGAGGTGGGAAGTACAGTGCCTGCACTCTGAAGGATGGTTGAGGATGTTACAGTGCTGGAGATGGGAAGTACAGTGTCTGTACTCTGAAGGATGAGTGAGGATGTTACAGTGCTGGAGGTGGGAAGTACAGTGTCTGTACTCTGAACGATGAGTGAGGATGTTACAGTGCTGGAGGTGGGAAGTACAGTACCTGTACTCTGAAGGATGAGTGAGGATGTTACAGTCCTGGAGGTGGGAAGTACAGTGCCTGCACTCTGAAGGATGAGTGAGGATGTTACAGTCCTGGAGGTGGGAAGTACAGTACCTGCACTCTGAAGGATGAGTGAGGATGTTACAGTCCTGGAGGTGGGTAGTACAGTACCTGCACTCTGAAGGATGGGTGAGGATGTTACAGTCCTGGAGGTGGGAAGTACAGTACCTGCACTCTGAAGGATGAGTGAGGATGTTACAGTCCTGGAGGTGGGTAGTACAGTGCCTGCACTCTGAAGGATGGTTGAGGATGTTACAGTCCTGGAGGTGGGAAGTACAGTACCTGCACTCTGAAGGATGAGTGAGGATGTTACAGTCCTGGAGGTGGGAAGTACAGTGCTTGTTATGCTGGAGGCTCATTAGTTGAACTTAGTATATGTAGCTGTGGTGGACCAGTCACAGGCTAATTCCTCTCCACCATAACTCCAGACTAGTTCTGTGGGTCACCATATAACTAAGACCCGCGTCAGGAAACACTTGTCCTGTTTCCTGACAAACCTTACCTAACCTGACCGTTGTGGTGATATAGTGTTAATATTTCTTGCCATTCTGTCCTCTTTCCTAGTACTTAAACAAATGCTTGTTTTTCATATGATTCTGGCTCATACGAGGCAGCATATGCCGCAAAAACTTCTCGTGGTGGTCCGTAAAGTTCAAACTACGACACAGTGTTCAAAGGAACTTGATGGATCTGAAGCCGCGTGTGAATTTCGCCTGTATCTAGACTTTCGGGTCAACCTGTATATGTAAGTACACTTTCTAGTCTCTGTGGAAAGTAATTCACAGATGCCACAAGAGTAGAAGCTGCAGGTTAAAGGATTTCATTGGGGGGTTTCAGGGATTCGAGTTCCCAGCTGGTGTAATGTTTGGATCTGAAGTAGACCCACAACCAACACTGACAGAACCACTGGTACTAGACACAGAACCAACACTGACAGCAGGACTGGTACTCGACACAGAACCAACACTGACAGAACCACTGGTACTAGACACAGAACCAACACTGACAGCAGGACTGGTACTAGACACAGAACCAACACTGACAACAGGACTGGTACTAGACCCAGAACCAACACTGACAACACCACTGGTACTGCCACCAGCTTCACTAACTACCATCTACAGTTCTACACAAACCCTAGAACCACCAGGGTGGCCAGGACTAGCATCACCAGCACCAGTGACAGTCCTAGCAACACAGTGTGAACTTCAGAACCTCCGCTATCACCACTAGTTCCAGCACTGACAGCCAGGATGTGAGCACTGTCAACAAGACAGTGGTGTTATTCTTTTGGTTATTAAGACATGTGCAACAGTTGGGTATCTTTACTGTTGAAACGTTTCGCCCACAAAGTAGACTTCTTCAGTCACATACAGAGGCAGCCTTACCATCTACACTTTACTACAGTCTTACCATCATGTCCTTGTACTGATAAAGTCACTGGATGACGAAACGTCTACAAATAAATATATCCACGTGTCTAATTCTTTATCAATGGCTTACTAAACACAGAATTACATTACAACTTCAGTATTTCACTCATTTCCTTGTTGTCCTCAGTGTAGGTTCCATCTCCTTTAATAGGGGCCGATACGGAATCTGGTTTTTGCTCTGGATTTTGCATACGACAAAAAGTATTTAGAATTTTCCTAGGCCTTTTATGATGCACTTTGACCTCAATATTTTCCATTTCCCTCGCTAGTGTTTCTTGTCGTTCTTCAGAAAGTCTGTAGCCGCTGAGAAGTTGTGTAATTCTTCGTCTCCATGTGGAGAGGAAGCGCCGTGCTCTCTCTAACTTATATATTCTCCTCTTGTATCTATACTAGCTTCCTTACCTTCGTGTGTTAGTGTGTGACTACTTAATGCTACAAGTCTGACCGAAATGTCGTCATAAACGGGTTGTTTGTGCATTGTTGCACTCTCGGTATTGTACCTTTGCATTCCCCGCTGCTCCTCACTGCTGCGTGTTTGTGACAAACTTGTAGCGCCAGTAAACACGTCCTCTCCAGATACTGATTCAAATCATATTTTCTTCCCAGTATATTTCACCAAGGTCAAGATTTATTTCCTCCCAGTTAATGTTCCTATTGATGAAACTGCATTTGTTGGATGCGTCCTCGTGACTGGCTGTATTTTCCTCTTGATGGCTAGTAATAATCTTTATTCGTAGAGATATATGATAGAACATATACAGACCATAAATGATATCAATCACATATAATAATAATAATCTTTATTTCTACAAGTACATGATGCAATTTATACAGACCATAGCTGACATCTATGACATACTATATAGAAAGTCCCTGGTTATGCAGAGCATTTCTCCCAACTGAGGTTAATTTTGTTCTCCAGGATGCCACCCACACCAGTCGGCTAACACCCAGGTACCTACTTACTGCTAGATGAACAGGGGCAGCAGATGTAAGGTGACTAACACCCAGGTACCTACTGCCAGGGAGCAGCAGGTGTAAGGCGACTATCGCCCAGGTCCCTACTACCAGATAAACAGGGGCAGCAGGTGCAAGGCGACTATCACCCAGGTACCTACTACCTGGTAAACAGGTAAACATGCTCAACCCCTCGCCCGTGCCGGGAATCGATCACGAACCCTCAGTGTATAAACTAAAACTGTGGTCTAAATTCAATGTTCTTGACACATTTTATCCCGGACCAAGTCCTCATTGTTAGTATAATACCAAGGGTATTTTCTAGTCTGGTTAATTCCACTACTTGCTGACTTAAGGTGAGGTTACTGCAGTCTTGGGAGTTTTTCCTGTTATTATAGTCTGCGCTACGACCATTCTACATGTCGTAAACTGAAATCGCCAAGAGACAAGATATTTGGGGACGGGTTTCAAAGATTTTCAAGACTAGTTTGGAAATACACGTGAGCAAACACTAGGATATATTCATTAGATGTTTCGTTCCTGGGACGTAGTAGCGAAGTAAAGATGTGATCAGTCCTTGGGGAAATAGTATTTGAGGTGCTGAACTCTTCTCCAGGCTGAGGGACTGACCACCTCAAATACTACTTATCCAGGTTGATGGACTGATTGCATCATTACTTCGCTAGTACACCTGCTGCCTCTGTATTGGACTGAAGAAGCCTACTGAAACGTTTCAATCAATAAAGATACCCAACTGTTGCACCTGTATCTTACTCGTTCCGTCTCTGGTTATAACTATGACCATAATTTTTAAAGGGGTGGACCGGTAAGCCAGCGGAAGGCCTCGGTCAGATGACCAAAAGCTCCAACGGCGGGTCATCATCTAAGGTCAGCGTCAGGAAACACTTATCCTGTTTCCTGACGAACCTTACCTAACCTAACCTGACTTTCCTGTCCCATGTAAGCAGACTGTACCCGGGAAATCACAAGTATGAGATCACAAGTACAACTAATGTGACATTTTTATCGTGGCAACGTTTCGCTCACCAGGAGCTTTATCAAGCTGTTACTTGACAAAGATGCTGGAGATTTAGATTTTTTTAGATTTTGCCACCGAAGTACACGATATTTTGTGGTTGACTCACGAAATCATAATGGGGTTAGAACCCGCGGTCAGAGTCTCAAAACTCCAGATCGTCGAGTTAGCCACAGTGGTGGCCTAACCTAACCTTCCTATGGTGTAGAAATATACCTAGTTGGATGAATCTTATTGAAGCTAGCTGGCCCAGTGGCTTACGCGACGGTCTGGAGTTTTGAGAATCTGTGACCGCGGGTTCGAACCCCACCCGTGGTATGGTTTATTTTGTGGTTCCTAAGACCTTGTATGTTGGCAAACATACACACACATGATATTTTTCAGTGTTGTGTTGTGGGGGGGAAGTACTTTTTGTTGCTATTAATATGTGTGGCTCTGAGCCAGCTGGAACAGCGGTACAAACAGCTGGAACAGCGGTACAAACAGCTCCTAGGTGAAGAATTAGACATGTGCAACATCTGGGTATCTTTATTTGTAGACGTTTCGCCCTCCAGTGGCTTTATCAATACAATACAAGGACATGATGTGATGGGGTAATCAGCCCCTCAGTCTTGGAGTTGGTGTAGACCACAGTAGTCTTCAAGTCTACGGTGGTCTACACCAACTCCCAAGACTGATTGTATTGATAAAGCCACTGGATGGTGAAACGTCTACAATAAAGATACCCAGATGTTGTACATGTGTCTAATTCAACATCTTGTCGATATAGCATATATGTACAACCTCCCAGATAACGTCATAGCTTTAAATATAGGTTGGACGAGTACACGAGTGGGTATGAGTGAATGGGTATGAGTGAGAGGGTATGAGTGAGTGGGTATGAGTTGGACCAGTAGGTCGGCTTTAGAATTATTTTTAATTCTTCTTTTTTCAGTATGTGAAAATGCCACTTATATACACTTCAGGACATTAGAGGAAACGTTTCGCCATGACTGAAGAAGCCACTGTGGCGAAACGTTTCCATCTAATAAATGTCCTGAACTGTACATAACTGTCTTGTAATCTATATAACTGTATTTGTGTATACCTAAATAAACTTACTTATTTTACTTACTTACTTTACTCACTTACTTACTTTACTTACTTACTATTCCACACATTGTTGGTACCACTAGACCATTTTTCATTTTAACATAGTTCCCCCCAACTTTCATCCATTTTCTTAAATAAAACCCGGGGTTGGTGTCTTACAAAAAATGGGCAATACGTGTGTATATGTGTGTATACGAGTGTATATGAGTGTGTGTCCGTGTGTATACGTGTGTCAGGGTGGCAACTAGTGTGAACTATGCCAGGGAAACCGTCCTTCAAGGCCGAGGTTATTACGTCCGTAACTTCACGCTGGAGGACGCTAGCATGACTTAATAAAGACATCGGCCAAGCAAGACCTGGGAAACAAAGACCCCCGACCTTGGAAGGTGTAGTCGACCACGTTATTGTGTCGAGTGTCATGTAGAGTATTGTGTACTCTGTACTACGCACCGCAACACACAAGTTTCACATCATCACTGTTTAAGACTCGCTAAACAGTGACCCGTTTGACTGTTACAGCAACAGTGATATACTGTCTGTTAAGAGGATGGGTTGTGAAGACGGGAGTATGTGTGTGAAAATGGTATACAATACTGACAGGTTGATAAGACGTACAACAGTTAGGTCTCTCTATTTCGAAACTTTCGCCTGTTGTACGTGTGTCTTATCAATGGTAACTGATGTGGTAGCCAGGTTAAGGCTTGCTTACCATTACTTCCGGCAGGTATATACAAGATTGAGAATGAGACGTTTGTGTAGCATTTGGGGATCTTTATTGAGGAAACGTTTCGCCAGCCAGTGGCTTCATCAGTCCAATACTGAGAAGAACGGTGGAAGATGAGATAGAGTTTGAGGTAATCAGTCCCTTAAGAAAAGTACTTTTCTCAACATTGATTGACTGAACACATTTATTCCAGGCTGGGGGACTGATTACCTCAAACTCCTCTTCATCTTCCACTGATATTCTCTGTATTGGACTGAAGAAGCCACTATGTGGCGAAATGTTTCCTTAATAAAGATTCCATACCACGGGCGGGGCTTGAACCCGAGGTCAGAGAGTCATAAAACTCCAGACCGACGCGCTAGCCACTGGGCCAGCTGGCTACAATAAGATTGATCCAACTAGGTATATTTATACACCACAGGAAGGTTAGCATGGGCCACCACTGTGACCACATGTGCAAGTTTTTACAGACGAATCTTCCACCAGCGGAGAGTGTCTTGTGTCAAGTGTAGTACTGTTTACACCACTATGGCGGGGGCACTATGACAAGGGCACTATGGCGGGGGCAGCACTGTGACAAGGGCACTATGGCGGGGGCAGCACTATGACAAGGGCACTATGGCGGGGGCAGCACTGTGACAAGGGCACTATGGCGGGGGCAGCACTATGACAAGGGCACTATGGCGGGGGCAGCACTATGACAAGGCCACTATGGCGGGGCCAGCACTATGACAAGGGCACTATGGCGGGGCAGCACTATGACAAGGCCACTATGGCGGGGCCAGCACTATGACAAGGGCACTATGGCGGGGCAGCACTATGACAAGGCCACTATGGCGGGGGCAGCACTGTGACAAGGGCACTATGGCGGGGCAGCACTATGACAAGGCCACTATGGCGGGGCAGCACTATGACAAGGCCACTATGGCGGGGCCAGCACATGACAAGGGCACTATGGCGGGGGCAGCACTATGACAAGGCCACTATGGCGGGGCAGCACTATGACAAGGCCACTATGGCGGGCCAGCACTATGACAAGGGCACTATGGCGGGGGCAGCACTGTGACAAGGGCACTATGGCGGGGCACACTATGACAAGGGCACTATGGCGGGGGCAGCACTATGACAAGGCCACTATGGCGGGGCCAGCACTATGACAAGGGCACTATGGCGGGGCAGCACTATGACAAGGGCACTATGGCGGGGGCAGCACTATGACAAGGGCACTATGGCGGGGGCAGCACTATGACAAGGGCACTATGGCGGGGGCAGCACTATGACAAGGCCACATGGCGGGCCAGCACTATGACAAGGGCACTATGGCGGGGCAGCACTATGACAAGGGCACTATGGCGGGGGCAGCACTATTACAAGGGCACTATGGCGGGGCAGCACTATTACAAGGGCACTATGGCGGGGGCAGCACTATGACAAGGGCACTATGGCGGGGGCAGCACTATTACAAGGGCACTATGGCGGGGGCAGCACTATGACAAGGGCACTATGGCGGGGCCAGCACTATGACAAGGGCACTATGGCGGGGGCAGCACTATGACAAGGGCACTATGGCGGGGGCAGCACTATGACAAGGCCACTATGGCGGGGCCAGCACTATGACAAGGGCACTATGGCGGGGGCAGCACTGTGACAAGGGCACTATGGCGGGGCAGCACTATGACAAGGGCACTATGGCGGGGCAGCACTATGACAAGGGCACTATGGCGGGGCAGCACTATGACAAGGGCACTATGGGGGGCAGCACTTTTACAAGGGCACTATGGCGGGGGCAGCACTATGACAAGGGCACTATGGCGGGGGCAGCACTATGACAAGGGCACTATGGCGGGGCAGCACTAAGGACAAGGGCACTATGGCGGGGGCAGCACTATTACAAGGGCACTATGACGGGGCAGCACTATGACAAGGGCACTATGACGGGGCAGCACTATGACAAGGGCACTATGGCGGGGGCAGCACTATGAAAGGGCACCTATGGCGGCCAGCACTATGAAAGGGCACTATGGCGGGGGGGAGCACATGACAAGGGCACATGGCGGGGG